>JAOTRJ010000055.1:14518922-14529061 GCA_028564905.1 Leptodoras praelongus
AGAGCTCGACTTGATGTGGAGGATGACTTGAGAGGTTGTTTGTCTCCAATTACACCAAGGATTGAAAAATTGTGCAGAGAAAGACAGTCACATCCATCTCACTGAGCTATGGCATTTTATATTTAATTATTGTTTTATTTTTGGGCCGGGGGGGCACAGTGGCACTTAACATCCACAAAGGGGGCCCCACATTAAAAAAGTTTGAGAACCGCTGGTCTAGATGAACTCTATTAAGTCTAATTATAATAAGTATTTTATATGTATATTTGATAAGTGTATAAATGGCTGAGAACGTTAATGAAGAACCGTGATTTATTGGCTATAAGATGCACCTCCTCTGAACACATTCTGTATTATGTTTTGTCCTGAAGGAAAGTTGTCCCCCTCTGAATGTAGACGTGGATGCTGCAGGGAAAGAGAAGGAAACAAATGCTGAAGAGCACAATCAACAGCTTCTGTCTGATCAAGATGGGCACATTAGTCCCACATTTGCCCCACTCTCTCCTGTGGAATATGCTGATGATCCAGGTACTGATATAAGTTATCATGCCAAGGAAGCACTGTGAAGGCTATGAGAGTCATAAAGATGATTGGTTTCTCATTTCTCATCCTTCAAGATGGCCAGAATAGATTAGATTGCTAACCACACCCGTTTAGCTGCAATGTCCCTGATTGCACAAATATTATTTCTACAACAGTGAGTTTTTGAAGAAAATTGGTGCAGCTCAAATACTATTTTGAGAATTGATTAAGGAATACTTAATGGTCAGTGTAGTTCAGTGGTTAAGCAGATAGACCAGAAAGCTGTGAATTCAAATTCAATCACAGCCAGTAGAATAGCATATATGGAGAGAAAAATCAGTATGACAATGTGTTGTCATCTTTTCACTCTTATAATTGATTTTCATTGAATATGTTTGACTTGCATCTCTGCAGTGGTTTGTGAGATGTGTGGGGTTTCTGGAACCCGGGGCAGTTTTTATTCCAGATCCAAGCGTTTCTGCAGTCCATCCTGCTCCCGTTCCTTCTCTTCCAACTCTAAAAAATCCTCTATAATGGCACGGTTACAGGTGAGCAGTGAAGTTACCCACTTCTATGAAGTGAATACATTAAAGGAAGATGCTGAGTCTAAAAGAGCTCCACATGTGTATACTATAACTAGATTAATGTGAACTATATGAATTCTCTCTGGCATTCTTTGGATGCTTATAGATATTCTAATGAATTGAATACTTTTGTGTGTCCATGTTTAGGGAAAGCCTGTCCGAAAAGCTCATGTGCAACAAACCAGTACTTCCCCTCCGGTAGAAGTCAGAGAACGTCATCATGGCAGCACAGCTATTAGGAAAGATGGTATAACCTTCATTAAAACTAAGTTTTTTCACAATTCCTGACATTTAATCCTAGTACACATTCCATCTCTTAGGTCAGTTAGGATCTCTACTATATTTTAAGAATGTGAAATGTCAGAATGGTATTACATACAATGATTACATACAATGATGATTACATTCCCAGTGGCTCCAAAGTTTGTGTACACATGTGTAGTATTTAGTAGTGTCTTTAAAGTGTTTAACTTGGGTCAAACCTTTCAGGTAGCTATCCTCATTTTGGCCCATTCCTGACAGAACTGACATAATTGAGTCAGGTTTTCAAGGCTTGTTGTTCCCACATGCTTTTTCAGTCCTGCCCATACTTTTCCTGTGGGAATGAGGTCAGGGCTTTGTGATGACCACTCCATTGCCTTCACTTTGTTGTCATTATCTTTAACTTTCTTGCTGATGTCTTGTGACGTTGCTTCAATATCTTTACATAATTCCCTTCCTCATATTATCATCAGCACATCACCCGTACATCTTGATGCTGCCACCTCCTTGCTTCACGGTTGGGTTAGTGTTCTTTGGCTTTCAAGCCTCCCCTTTTGTCTGCATATATAACAATGGTCATTATGGCTAAACAGTTCCATTTTTGTGTCATCAGACCAGAGGACATTTCTCCAGAAAGTAAGATCTTTGTCTCCATGTGCAGTTGTAAACTTGGCTTTTTTGTGGCAGTTTTGGAGCAGTGGCTTCTTCCTTTCTTGTCATGTCAATATAGGATAAGTTTTAATGTTGATACTTTTGTACTTGTTCCCTCCAGTGTCTTCACAAGGTTCTATGCAGTTGTTTTTAGATTGTTTTCTGTTTTTCTGTGTCTCCTTCATGATTGGTATGATGGATTTGGACACATGGTGTTTAAACTTGCATATGATAATTTGACCAGATGAATGTGGTACCTTCGGGCATTTGGAAATTGCTCCCAAGGATGTATCAGAATTCTTTTTCTGATTTTCCTATGATGTCAAGCAGGAGTCTAGTAGGCCTTGAAGGTAGGCCTTATAATACTGCCACTGGTACATCTCCAATTAACTCAAATTATGTCAGTTAGCCTATGAGAAGCTTCTTAAGTGTTTTCTGGAATTTCAACCTATATAAAGGCACAGTCCACTTGATGTATGTAAGCTGGATTTTTGATATAGTGAAATTTTGTTATATTGAATTATAAGTGAAATAATCTGGTTGTAAACATTTGTTGGAAAAATAGCTTGTCATGTGCAGAGTAGTAGATATTCTAAACAACTTGCTGAAACTAATTTGTGGAAGGGATACATGAGTTTTAATGATTTCAACTTAAGTGTATCTAAACATATTACCTTAAATGTATGTACTGGTGTGTATATACTTTGTTTCTGCACATAGTTATATATTTATTTTCTTTTCTCTAGCCTCTTCCGGGTTTAACTGGGGACGTTACCTTGAGAAACATGGCTGCCTCGCCACTCCAGTGTCCTGCTTCAGACATGTGAGTGTTACTTCTTCAGGCTGTAATTTAAAAAACGGTTAAAATCAACACTTAAGTATTATAATACCAGTCAAAAGAAATACATTTTTTATTTTGCATTGTTTATTGCAAGTACATGCAGTAGAAAATGCTAAAGAGAACAATGGACCTGTAGTACATTTTTAAATGTAAAATTAAAAGTAAAAATTAATTTTACGTTTTCACTAATTTATGTCAATTTTGGGAAACGTTAATTATGTACTACGGACACACTTGCGTATTTGAGTGCTGATTCTTGGTCACACAGGTACCACTCTGCGCTCAGTGGGAGGACATTGAGGAGGGATTGCGAGTGGAGGTCCCAAATACTCGCACTACTTTGCTGACCAAGGTTTACTGGATCGCCACTGTCGTTCGACTTTCTGGTACCAAATTGTTTGTTTACCACTTTTATTATAGTCAGTTACGGGAATATTTGCACAATCAGTATTAAATGAGTGAAAATTAATTCACATTCAAAACACAAGTGTCCTATAGCTAGAGGGTTTGCAATTTTATCAGTATTATTTATTTCAAATAAGATAAGATATTAACCACTATTAAAGCTGTAACAACTACAGTGGATATAAAATTTTACACAAATCTGTTGAAATCCCAGTTTTTTTTTGTAATGCAGTTTTCTATAATCAAATATATTGAGAAAATATCTTGCAATAACAGGGTTGCATATCCAGTCCCTTAAACTAATACTTTGTTGAAGCACCTCTTGGTTTTATTACAGTATTCAGTCTTTTTGAGTAGGAGTCTATCAGCATGGCACATCTTGACTTGGCAGTCTCTTTCTTGCAAAAGCATTCCAAATCTGTCAGATTGCAAAGGCATATCCCATGCACACTCCTCTTTAGGTCACCCCATAGATTTTCAATTGGATTCAGGTCTGGCTGAGCGATTACAAAACTGCTAGGCATGGAGGTTGCAGCATCATCCTTTTGCTGCCAGTGGAACTGGTACCTTCCACAAATTCGATGGAATAATAAAGAAGTAAGACTACTTAGGTTCTTCAGCATAACATGAAACCATCAGCTTGACAACTGGGTGTTCCAACAGGACATTTACCCCAAACACACATCAATATGTTAAGAGCAGATCCTTTAAATCCTTTAGGTTGCAATTTGGGGCCTCCATGGATCAGACTTGTTTGTCCAGCACATGCCACAGATACTCGATTGGATTGAGAAGATTTTGTCTTGTTCCTTAAAGTAATGTTTGCAGTGTGGCAGTGTGCATTATCATTCTGAAAGAGGCCGTTACCATGAAGAGAAGTGTTCTGCAACAATGTCTAGGTTGGTGGTACATGTCAAAGTAACATCTACATGAATTCCCAGACCCAAGGTTTACCAGCATAGCATTCCCAGAGCATGACGCTGGCTCTGCTGGCTTACCTTTTTCCCATACTGCACCCTGGTGTCATCTCTTCCCCTGGCAAATGACACACACTTCCCTGGCTGTCCACACGATGTAAAAGAAAACATGATTTATCAGACCAGGCCACCTTCTTCCATTGCTCCATGGTCCAGTTCTGATGCTCCCTTGCACATTGTAGGTGTTTTCAGTGGTAGATGGGTCAGCATGGGCACTCTGACCTGTCTGTGGTTACATATACCTTTCTATCATAACCAGCAAGCAGCAACTGTGGAACTGGACCAGACAGGCAAGCCTCTGCTCCCCACACTCATCAGTGAGCCTTGGGCACTCATGAACCTGTCACAGGTTCACCATGCTTGTCATTCCTTGGACCACATTTTGTAGGTACTAACCACTGCATACCACAGTGAGGAACACCCCAAAAGACCTGCCATTTTGGAGATGCTCTGACCCAATCGTCTAGCCATAACAATTTGGCCCTTGTCAAAAGTTGCTGAGATCCTTGCCCATTTCTCCTGCTTGCAATACATCAACTTCAAGAACTGACCATTCACTTGCTGTCTAATATATACCACCCCTTGATGGGTGCCGTTGTAATGAGATAATCAATATTCACTTCATCTGTCAGTGGGGTTAATGGAGAGAGAAAATTTTATAGGTATTTTTTTCCTGTTATTGGGTTATTTTTTTTTGGTATAAGAATATAAGATGGGAAAGTGAACCACACAATAGGACTAACACGTTTTCTATTATTTTTAAAGGTTACTATGTAGTGTGACTACACTGGGACTCGTACAGTATTGATGATTTTTGATTTTTAGCCTTGTTTTCGGAACAGTATTCTTAGTGTTTTCTTCGCTCAGGTTACATGGCCCTGTTACGATATGTGGGTTTTGAAGATGATTATAGTCATGATTTTTGGTGTAACCTGGGCATTGCTGATGTCCATCCTATTGGCTGGTGTGCCGTGAACAGCAAACTGCTCGTTCCCCCTCAGGGTAAGTTAGAAAATATCTGATGATAAATTCTTTAGTATTTTATTTAAACAGAAAAAGCAACAGCAGGACACCGTGTGTGTTGTTTCATTTCTTTTCTTAGAGATCAACAAACATATAAGTGATTGGAAATCATACCTGATGCAGAAGCTTGTTGGAGCATCTACAATACCAGTGGATTTCCATGCTATGGTAAGACCAAAGGCACACCGTGTCCCATGTTTTCCAGTTTTTTATATACAGTACAGAGTTCTATATTTCTTTCTTTTCTGTCTCTGTCTCTCTCAGATGGCGGATAGTATGAAGTATCCCTTCAGGCAGGGGGTCCGTGTAGAAGTAGTGGATCGCTCCTCGATTAGCCGAACCCGTACAGCAGTGGTAGACAGTGTGATCGGGGGCCGTCTAAGGCTCATATATGAAGATGCAGGGCTTGGACCCTCAGGGGAGGTGCTCTCAGATTTCTGGTGTCACATGTTGAGCCCCCTTCTACACCCCATAAACTGGTCAGTTAGAGTGGGTCATCTCATTAAGGAGACAGGTAATCTTTGCTAGAAGAATTATGTGTTGTTATTAAGAGTGTACAATCTGCATTAAGTGATTTCTTTTTAAATTGTAGTTTTGTGTCTACAAAGGCATGACAGTGTATGTCTAATGATTATGTTAATTATCAAATAATACAATTCATACATTTTTAATGGAATCTTGCACATTTTGGTGCATAACACAAACTGAGTTAAAATCCACTGTAATATTTATGTTGTTAGAAAACAGCCATGGTTTTAATCATGGGTGTGTGTGCTTTTTTCACAGATAAGTCTGTTGATATGAGCAGTCATCCAACGTTCCGTAAGGTTTTCTGTGATAGTGTGCCAAGTCAGTTCAAAAAGGTCAGTATTTGTTTCATGCTGGCAACTTTTTCAGCTCTTAATGTAGGGATGTGTTAATGGTCATTCTGGTAATGGACATTGTCATTCATTATGAAATTGTTTAGAAATCTTCGTTACTAAGCAATTTTTAATCAATCTTAGTTAAGGACTGTTTATATGGAAGGAGGGTTTTTCACGGAAGGCATGAAACTGGAGGCCGTTGATCCCCTCAACCTGGGGAACATCTGTGTAGCTTCTGTTCGAAAGGTACATATTTCAAGCAAAACTGTAAATTCCTTTTACTGACATTACATTTTTTTCATTGCACTAAACATGCTGAAACTTGACTAATAATTTGTTGTGATCAGTGAACAGCGGAATGTTTTTGGTGGAGTGAATTATATTATATTGTCTGTAATCTCTGATTGGAATACTTTTTCTGGTCTGTCAGGTGCTCTTTGATGGCTATCTCATGGTCAGTATTGATGGTGTGGAGATTGGAGATGGCTCAGACTGGTTTTGCTACCATGCTAGTTCACATGCCATCTTACCCACAGGATATTGCCAAAGCAATGACATACCCCTCACTCTGCCCCCTGGTATGAGCTTTTTAATGTCAAATTCTCTGACTGCACCCTTTCCTGTACATTGTATTAAGATAAATTGAAGTAGTTTTCTTTTTCATTAGGATATGATCAGGCAACCTTCACATGGGCCAAATACTTGGAAGAAATGGGAGCAGAGGCTGCACCACGCAGACTATTTAACACAGTAAAATATTCTGGCCTTATTTCATTAGTCACTCATGTGTGTACAAACCAATAACAGACTTAAGACCCAACACCTCTTGTTTCCTTCTCCAGGATGCTGTAGAGCATGGCTTTGCCTCAGGCATGAAGCTAGAGGCAGTGGACCTAATGGAGCCTCGGTTGGTATGTGTGGCCACTGTGCAGCGTTGTGTGGGTCGCCTGCTTTTGCTGCACTTTGATGGCTGGGAGTCAGAGTTTGATCAGTGGGTGGACTGTGAATCCCCTGAAATCTACCCTGTGGGCTGGTGCGAACTCACTGGATATCAGCTTCAGCCCCCTATTGGACCAGGTAGAGAAAACCCATGTAATGCAATGATGACCAATGTCTTTATTTTTGTATTTCAGGAATTATAAATAAATGAGACCCCCATCGTATGCGAGTAGTTATTGTCTGAGTGTAAAGTTTACAGGCTTGCCTCAGTACAAAGTCCAGTTCTACATTTGGTGCTACATATAGTCATAAACATACAATAATTAAACAATATTGCATGAGCAGGAGTGCTATTATACTAAACATGATGACAGCTGTGGTTACCTCTATATATCTAACAGCACGGCTGTAATTGCCTGTGGCCTCACACCTACAGCTGAATAATAGTTGTGCTGACATTCAGTAAGACAGCACGATTGCGAATGTAATATTGCTTTTATACAACAGTTCTGTAATGTAATACCTACTTACTGATATATCAGACAAAATATAGGCAAACTTTTTGTTTTTCAAACAAAACTTTTCACTCTGTCAAAATATTCTGAAAATATTTGCCGGTGTCTTTTCACGTCATTCCAGGTACAGACTGAATGACAATTTGTCATTTCAACAAGCGGAGTGATAGAAACAGTGAAATATCGCAGGGCTGTTGTATTAAACATCAGCACGCTTGTCCTGTCAAACTGTTGTTCAGTTAAATTGTGTGTAAATTATGTCACTGGAAATTACTGCTTTTTATAAGAAAATTGAATAAATATAACACAAGTTTTCTTTCTTTACTTTTTTTTTTTACAGAACCACAGGAACGTTCAAACAAAAAATCAGCGGGAAAAAGGAGTATGTATTTTTTTTTTCTATTCCAAGTCATGTTTCTTGTCTCATGTTTTTTTTTCTTTTTCCTCTTATTGGCAACATTTATCATATGTCTAAATATGTTTCATATAATTGAAATGAAACACATTTATTCTTAAAACAACTTTTTTTTTTTAACAAATTTGAATTTCTGGGAAATTCACAAGAGAGAAGATATGTAAAGAAAAAAAGTGATGACACATCAAAAACCTCAGCTGCTCAGCAAGATGGACATCTCCAGAAAGACAGTCAGCCCGTACCCACACAGTCCATGAATGTGCCAATCATAACTCTAAAAACTGAGCCAGAGGAAGAGAGTATGTACTAATAATGTTCTAAAACATATTTTCTCTGTTTACCTGAATATATAAATGTAATTGTTATATATTAAATACATATGTTTGTTTACAGTTATTTCCTTTAAAGTGAAAGTGGAAGAGATGGAGATGGAGACCCCTATCACCCCTGACCTTGAAGGCAATGAAAGCACTGGATTCCACACTCCTCCACCTTCTTTACTGAAAGAGGAAATTCCATTGTGAATCACTAGACCCCAGGGGACCTGGTTCACAGATCACATCAAAACGGCTATGTTCTGATGGACATGGACACTGTTCTCTCTTTCAGTATCAAAAAGGACCTCAGCTAACAAAGTCCTAACAAAAAAAGAAGAAACACTTGGTGGATTTGTTGATTTTGTATGTTTCTTGTTTTTTGGGCGTTTTTCCTCCTACACACTACTGAAACTCTGTCAGTCAGTTTGTAAATACCAATAAACATACAGTAGTTACATCCAATCATAACTATGATGAATGAAAAGGAATTAATAAGATGTGAAAACACAGGCTTTACTTTACAAGGTAAAAATATATTATATTAAATACTATCTGATATCTTTGAGTCTAATTACTTCTGAGTGTATGATCTGATGGACAACACTTACTGTTAGGCAACTTGTTAATGGAAAAAGAAACTATTTGTGTATTAAGTAAAACATTGATAAGTACCTGATTTAGAAATGGAATATATAATACTGGTCTTATAAATGTTTTGTAATCACAGGAAGTTTTTCCTTCTTAGTCCTATACTTTTTTGGGGCTTTTGTTTGGGCTTAGATTTAGTCTTTCTGGTTAATTTTGGTGCATTGACAAGGGCTGGTTTAGATTTTGTGCTCTTTGGTGTTTTGGAGATCTTCCGATTCTGGGAAAGAGGAGGCCCCTGTCCTGGACAGCTCTTAAAAACATGAATGTCCTTGACCATTTGGCCTTTGAGCTCAGGTGGATTACCACATTTGGCCCTCACCTTCAGGTTGACCCTCTCTAGCCACCTGCAGAAAAAGTAAGTAATTCCATATGTTACCAATATTATAATACACTAATTAATAAACATACACATCCCAGAACCAAACAAATGCACAACACCCAGGTTGGGACTGTCTTTAATCACGTACACTGGTATACAATCCCCTCTGAATGTAAGAAACTTCTTCTTGTTGCTATACATTTACATTCAGGTTTGAGATCAAGTGAATATGAAATGAATGAATTTCAGCTTTAATTTTTCTGATATTTACATCTACATACATTGATCAGTTTAGAACATGGCACCATTAGTAGCAGACCACCCAAGTTTTGTGGGCAAACATATTGTAACAGATATTGCAATTGCACTGGGTGCATATATCTTACTTGCAATAACTGCATCAAGCTGAATGCCCTCTGACATCACCAAACTGCTTTTTCTAGGCTTGAACTACAGCTTCTTTCAGTTATTGTCTGTTTTGGGGGGTGTTTCTCCCTCCAGTCTACTCTTCAGGAGTTGAAATACATGCTCAGTTGGGTTAAGGGCTTGGACTAAACCCTCCCACTTTTTCCTTTGTTGCACCTCTTTTTTTCTGTAGTTTTGACAGTGTTTTTGGTCACTGTCTTGCTGCATGATGAAGTTCCTCCCAATTAGACTGGATGCACTTTTGTGGTTCATCTCAGTTTCTTTGCGAATTTCAATCTGCTCTTCCCTTTCTTACTGCTGATGATTGGTGTGTATCTTGTGGTTTGATCTCTATATTTCTGCTTTTGAAGTCTTCTCTTATTCCTTTTCAGGGTCACGGGAGAGCCGGTGCCTAGCCGGCAGCATAGGGCGCAAGGCAGGAACAACCCTAGAC
>JAOTRJ010000055.1:14595749-14606574 GCA_028564905.1 Leptodoras praelongus
ACAGACAGACAGACAGACAGACAGACAGACAGACAGATAGATAGACAGACAGACAGACAGACAGACAGACAGACAGACAGACAGACAGACAGATAGATAGATAGATAGATCAGTTTGGGCAGCCTGCTGCTAGTCTAAGTGTGTAAGGCTGCGTACACACCAAAAGGTGTCAGTATGTGCGCGTGCCGCTTTGTTGCGAAGAAGAGTGGGGTGAAAGGTCAGCAGTGACGTTTCTATGACGAAAGTGTCGTGGAGCCGAATCGCTTTGGGTTAAGCGGCTAACGGACGATGGCTAAACATCATCCAGATCTGATTTTTTGCAGAAAACAAGCGGGAGTCGGTAAGAACCGCCGTTGAGCTGATATCAGATATCGGAGAGCAGACGCACAGCTGTGGGTTAAAGTCGATATGTACAAACCCAGGGCTGTTCAGCTGTAACTAGTTGTTCACGTTGTTAGCTAGATTAGCAAGTTTCGTTGTGGTAGGTTAGCATGTCTGCCTTTTAACTGGCGATCAAGTGAAACAAAGATGTAAACGCAGAAACAAAGGGTGTAAATCATCGTCGTTACCGACTGTAATTTTCGTAAGAGCATCTAGACCCTGTTTATAAGCGTTTTCAGAAATACTGTATGTATGGGTTAATGCTGAACGACTTTAGAGCGCTTATATTCTGTTACAAATACATTATTTCCTTGTTTATTAGCAATTGTTATTTAAACAGTTGCACGAGTTATTTATTCATATATACTTTTTCTTTTATACCTTTTCTTTTTTTATACTTAAGACGGCATGATGTATGAATTAAGATTCAGTCTAAATAATGCTTCTTAAACAGTAAACAGCTTGAAATACTTTTTAAAAAAGTGTTAAAATTTTTACATCGAAATCTTAAAATATGTTGTGCTGACTTCAAAATGTCTTTGTTATTTATTATTTAATGTAAGATGTATAAAAGATTGAGAGCGATGCTGTAGAGATGTGTCAGTGTACAGTAATGCAGTCTGGCGAGCTGTAGCTGATTATTATATTATTCTAAAACATAAAAGACCCAATACTGGGGTTTCTGAAAAGCTAAAGTGCTGCTGAAATGTAAAATAAAAATTCTTTTTTTTTTTTAGCTCACAATGCACTGGCCAAATGGCATGCAGTGTATCACAAAATGAATAAAATAGATTAGTATTAAAAAGACGCAGCATTTGAATCATGTGCACAATAACCGAGCATAAGGAGGCTTTAGACAGAGGTTACTAATGAAAAGACATTGTGTTCACTTGTAAGATTTACTTTCTTTCTCTCTTTCTTTCTCCTTCACAGCCATCGGGAGACTTTGTGAAAAATGTAAGTTTTAAAAGAAACCACAGCAGTGGTTCTCTGTCTGAGAGCACTTTGTGTTTGACTATTAAAGGGAATGGTGAAATATTGTAGCGCTAATGTAATAGGTTAAAAAATATAAATCAATATCTGCTATACAGACATAATCTCTAAGAAATTTAGTCCTCAGAAACTGAGATCTGTTACATCTGTTGTACAAAAAGGTTTCTAAAAATGTAATAAAAACGGAGATCTTTAATTTGTTAATTCACTTGAAATATAAACAAGTTTAGAAATTGCCTGCAACACACTAAAAAAAACCTGTGACAGAGGCATGTTTATCACTGGGTCACATCACTTTTTCATTTAATTAGAGTTTTTAATTAAAAATCTTCATCTGGGAATTGAAGATACTCATTTTTGCAAGTTGAATTTTTGACCATTCTTACTGTGTACAAGAATCAAGCTGCTCAACAGTCCATAGTCACTGTTGTCTGATTCTCCTCTTCAGGATGCTCCAGACATTTTCAATAGGACACAGATCTGCACTGCAGGCAGGCCAGTCAAGCCACACTGTTGTAACTCGTGCAGAATGAGGCCTGGCATTGTCCTGCTGAAATAGACATGGAGTTCCTTGGAAAAGGTGTTGACTTGACTGCAGCATATGTCTCTCCCAAATAACAATATAAGCTTCCGCGTCAATGGTACCTTCACATATATGCAGTTCCCCCATAACGTGGGCACTGATGCTCCCTCATGCCACCACAGATACAGGGTTTTTTTTTTCTTTGGAAAGAAAAGTTTCACTTTTCTTTGGATGTCTCTGTGGTCTTTTGCATCTTTGTTGCATAACATCTGACGTCTGTTTTTCCCAAAAACAAGCTGAAACGGGGACTCGTCTGACCACAGAGCACTTTTCCTCTGTCTTTCAGTCCATCTCAGATACTTTTGGCAATATTAATACGTGATTTCCTTTTCGCATAATAGTTTCAGGTTGCATCTATTGATGCACTGGTGGACTATGTTGGGGATAATCAATTTCCAAAGTATTTTTTGGAAGTGTAGTTCTTCCAAAGTGTGGTCATGTCAGAAAGCTTTAGACGTCTCAGTAATATTGTACCTTTGTGTCTTAAAGGCAGTTATGTGTGTGTTTTTTATTTATTATATTACACGTGTTAATATTTTGAGAAGTGATTAGCTTTTAAGCATTTAATAGTCTCAAAGCCTCATGTAATGTTTTATCTAACATGTCACACTTCTCTTCAGGTGATGGGAAATGCGTTATCTGTGACTCTTATGTCAGGCCTTGCACACTCGTACGCATATGTGATGAATGTAACTACGGGTCGTACCAAGGACGCTGCGTGATATGTGGAGGTCCAGGGGTATCAGACGCTTACTACTGCAAGGAATGCACCATTCAGGAGAAAGATGTAAGTAAAGTCTCCGATTCATTTCTTTCAGTCCTTGTCATGATGAGGTCTGTTGGAAAAATGCACTGCAATGATGCAAACTATGACCTAGCTTTGCTTGATAAGGTGTTTTTCTTTTCTCTACTGCACAGCGAGACGGTTGTCCCAAGATTGTGAACCTCGGCAGCTCCAAAACTGACCTCTTTTATGAGAGAAAAAAATATGGCTTCAAAAAGAGATGAAGATGCTGGAACTTGGATGATGATCTTTTACTTGTGTTCAGCAGCTTTCTTTTGAGCAAATATTTCCTTTTTTTGCAATGTAATAAATAAAACTGTTATACAGCAGTTGCTGCAGTTTGTCCCTCTACTAACTGTGGAGTAAACCAGCATAAACAATCATACACTGACAAAACGATCTCTTTAATAATATGTAACGTTAAACACAGAACATTCAACACATAAGTTATCATTTTTTTTGTTTATTCTATAAATCAGAGGTTGTTGCCACACAGTTTAATGCTTCCCCTTCTCACAAATGCATGATTTCACCTTTGGTTTATGACTGTTTACTCAGGCAGAGTAACCATCACAATGTTAGGAACTATTCTTGTTTTATTTTGGGTGTCTGTCTAAGCGAGCCACACCTCCCAGCACTCTAGGGCATAAGAGGTTAATTACCAACCCTGGTAGGTGTGTTAAGGAAGAGAACTGACCTCGCTCTCTACGGAGCTGGAATGATGTTTGCTCATTAACCAACATAAACTAGAGTGACCGTGACCAGAGAAACCTTCTAGAAACACAATAATAAATCCCTTTTCAACATGTAATAACACTTTGATTAGACAAATAAAAAATGTGGTGCATACAGTATCATCTTCCCTTACAGTTAGAATCTGGAAATATGATCTTTTTTATTTGCAGTCTGAAGTCTGTCTCTGAGCTTATTAACCTGGAGCTTGTTAGTGCATTAACCCTTCTGGTGATCAATCAGAATTTCAGTTTAGTCACACTTGGGTAAATAATTGAATGCTTAAAAAGCATTTAATTCCTGTAAGAATCCGTAGTACATTAGCCAAACTTTCAACAAATCAGACCGTCACTGAGACTCAATCCAATATCTTTATTTTATCTATAATAACTTCAGATGGGAAGCACACATTTAGTCTACAAATAATTAAAAGTAGCTCAATGTACAGGAAATATTAGGAAAGGCAATGAAGTCGGTGATAAACTCTAATCTAAGACAAGAGGGTTATTTGACTACCTTGAAAAAGAAGGCCTGCCAACTTGAGTAATGTGTATGCTTTTGATCAGAAATGACTGAATAGCTTTACCGGCTGAAACAGGCTACACAATTAGAAAAACAGAAAAGCATGGAATTAAGTTAGATGAATTAAATTAATTAGTCATATTTCACTTTCTATCTGACAATAAAATAGTCCAATTTAGATAAAGACATTGAAATGCATGCATCCAGGAAGAACATCTAACAGCTGGTGGCTTAAAGCACAGTAAAGTAACTGACCTTTAGAAAGTAGTACAACATTTTTTAACCTTCTTTAATGCATTGCTCTTTAAAACTTTATATAAAGTGTACTGACACAGGGCCATTATAACACATTCATAAGCATTTTATGAATCTCATAAAGCAACCCTGGAGTACTTATGAATGGCTAATGTCAAAAAGTGAGGTTGTCTGGGAATTTACCTAAGATCAAAGGGAAAAGAATCGACCCTCAGTTATCATTAAGAGCCAACATCGATGGCTGTATAATTCTATATCCTTTCCCATTATTACTTTGAATACACTGAAAACACATATAAACAAATATTTGTTAAAAGTAAAAATACACATACAACAATATGTACACTATGATAATATCTAACAAAACCACTTCCTACAACCTTTATCTCTTCCCTATATCTTTATAACTTCCCTACATCCATACATGCCCCAGTATTGCAGTATTAAGCAATGTTTATGAATGTGTTATGAAGGCCCACTGTATGTATCATATAACTAAAAGTTAAAACATTTAAAAAATATAATTTAATTCTATAAACATAATGACAACTGGCTTGGCTTGATATAATTACAGTTAAGCAGATATGTCTACTTTCATTGACCATGAGATCATTTGATTTTAGCTTTTAAAGGTTTTTTAAACCCTTTAAGTCAGGATTGTCGAACTAAATCCACAAAGGGCCGGTGTGGGTGCAGGTTTTCCTTCCAACCAAGCAGGACCCACACCTCATTCCACCTGTGTTTAATCAATGGATCTAATCAGTGGATCTTGACTTTCAGTAGTGTGAGGCTTCTGCTTGGTTGAAAAGAAAAAGGATTTAGTTTGACACCCCTGCTTTATGTTACCATTTTGTCCCTCGTGCCATATTATTAAAGGAGACATGACGTGGAAAACATTTTTCTTGTTGTTTTTGAAATAAGATATGTGATTTGGGATGTACTGGGCCTTTCAAAGTGGACTGTTACCTTCTCTGTCTGTAAAAACCATATAAAGAATATAGACAGTGAGCTTAGGCTGATTCCAAAAGTGCATGTGTGTGATGTAGGAACTGCTTACATTATGTATGGTACCTCTCTCTATTAACACCACCCATAACAGAAGATCCATCACCTATAGCATAAGAGTAATCTACATAGTTATTACATAGTTATATACATAGTGTGCTGTTTCAGGACGCACAAAAGAAAACCTGAGTCTTTATATTCTACCAAACAATGTTAATACAGAAAAAGAGTGTCTTAACTATTTTTGGTTAAGTCCCTGAAAATTTTGGCCTGTTGTAGTCGACCACCAGTCTGCAAACCAGAAGTAAAACGTTCAAAATTGAAAAGAAAAATCAAAAGTTAAACACTGTATTGGATACCATAAGAGATTTCTGCTTTTGGACTGATGGTAACTCTTTAGTTCACCAGCATGACCAATCAAAGCCTTCAAGTAACATTTACTTCAGCAGGTCAGCTAATGCAAAAATTTAAAACGTAGTTTAACATACATAGCTTGTGTATATGTATTTTATATCAGGAATATTTGTTTCCTCATCAAACATCATTAAGATGGCAACATGAAGACTATAAAACAATTTAGTGTGCTAAATGTTTACAGTCTTTTGGTGACATGTTGGCAGAAAAACATTCATCTGGCTAAGTACATTTTTGTGGCAAGAATATGTGGTTTCACTTTTACTTTTGTTTTGTGTGAAAGCCCCAAGGCAGCAGCAAGGGTGTGGATCACAGAGTTTAACTTTAAAGATGTTAGCCAATCAGAGCAATGCTAATTATATAGCTCTAAAACCAGCTGCTCTTATGGATAGGGTTTTCAGACCATGCTAAAACTGAATGAGAAAAAAAACAACTTTTTTTCCAAAAAATCTGCAAACTTTACAAAAGCATCTCAGGGAATAATATAAAATAATTGACAAGTATATGTCATGTCCCCTTTAAACACAACACAGTCCATTACCCTGTTCCAGATTTCAGTAAAAAAATATTTTCCCAGGAGTGTCTAAGGTTTGGATTAGCATCATATAAAGCAATAAAGAAATAAAGAAAATTAGGAAGAGGCTATATGTGACTGAAGTGATGGTTTAGTCATGAGATGGAGTGGATTTACTGACTTCTTTTGCAAACACAAGTTATCCAGCTGTTGTCTGCCAGGCTCTGTCTTTTACAATGATCCATATTTCTCTTCATAGCAAGCCACGATTTTCTTGCAACGTCCCAAGTCCTTGCGCAGCTCAGCCACCTCCTGCCTCAGCGCTGTGTTCTCGCGCTCCAAGAAGGCTGCACGGACCGCGATCTGATTCTCCTTCAGCCTCCTAGCCTCTCGGGATCGTTTTGCTGCAAAGTTGTTCTTCTTCCTTTTCTGCCAATATTTCTCATCCTGGAATGGTTTGTAAGAAGATAAACACTGCACTAAGCAAGAAAGGTTTTTGCATAATGTTTCACCTTTTCTGACTTTTAATAAAATGAAAAATACATTCCTGAAAAAAAAACAGTGGCTGAAAATACTGGTGTGAATTAAGACTACAAAATAAATCAGGATCACAGTGATTTAAATAACCAATTTGTTTATATTTCGAGGAAAATAACTGACACATTTAGATAGAAAATATCATGTACTGGGGACGAACATAAACACTAAGTGCCAGAGCGAGACCACTGGTCACATTTTATGCATGAGTGGGCAGAACTTGTCAAGAGAGTCTTGGGAGTGGTATAAAAAAGTATTTTTTACGAATATGTTCTCTGCACACCTCTGGCCAAAATTTGAGACCTACCTTTTGGTCTTCTGGCACAAATATTTTCTTTGCTTTTTTGATCACAGGTTGTGGTTTGAGATCGTCTTCATTGAAGCGATGCTTGCGAGGGTTGAACAGCTCCCCTCCAGGCACACTGGAAAGCACAAGGTCTGCAGGATCTGGCTCAAAGTTCACTGTGATCTCAATCTCCTCAGGGTTAATGGGGTCTGGCGTCAGACGTTCCTCCTCTGTGGTTAAGCCTGAAATGAGTGGTCAGAGTACACACTGAGCTGAAGTACTTACAATACACAGGAACATCACTGTTGCTATTTCTTAACACAACAACACATATTATGTGTATTATTTGTTATGTTACTATTTTGTACTCAGGGAACCAAACTAGACTTCTGGGGCTTTACCTGGGTTTTTAGAGAGTGAAAGAGATTTTAGTGAATTTCTAGCTGTAATAAAATTCTAAAATTCTACATAATTGTTAATGTTACTCCTTTTTTCATGTGCTGTTTTCTGAATCTTTTTAAACGAAGCATTACTATATTATTATGCGGATGTAGGAGTACACAATGCTACACAGTTTCACATCTACTTCATTTTACTACTACTAATTACCAAGTCTATATATAGATACATTCAGTGAATTTGGAAGACACATATCGCTGTTGGTCTGTGGCCATGACCTGAGTTTGGCATTCCTGCAGTATACTGACCTGTTTTGGTCTGTGCTGAGTCAGAGTTTGACACACCAGTTGTTATTACTTCTTCATCGTACTGCTCCAGCTCCATGGCTGGCAGAAGAGAGATGGGAGCTGCTGGGCTAGGCTCTGTCTTTGGGATGATGGTGGGGGCTTTCTCCAGTAGCTGCTTGGAGCACTCTTCTGCAAGGCTCTTCTGTTGGATGTGTTCAGAAGCAGGGATGCCATTCTCCATCAGAAATTCCTCCAGATCCATGTACTCAAGATGAAAGGTTTTGCCATCATATGGAATTGTCTTGTCCCAGATAGCAGGGGTCAAGGCAGCTGAAGGCCCCAGTCCACTGACTCCCCCTCTGGAGTCCACTTCATCTCCGGAAAGCTTCTCTTTCTCATTTTCTACATCAAAACAAAAACACTAAATGTTTCCTTACATTTTCCGGCTGCAATTGAACAATTTTTTTTTTTGGAGACCGAAACATAAGCTTGTTAATGGGATATCTTACATTAAAGAAGCATGCTTACTCTCACCCAGGGTTAATGAGAGTGGGCTATAGCAGTAAAGTGCTGCATGCTAGATCATTTTAGAAACACATAATAGACATACACATACACAGGTCCAACTGGAAACCATTGTCATGCAATGAAAACTTGGAATGGAATTCATTATTAAACGACTATTGAAGACTCTTAAATGTCTAAAATGACGCTATTGAATGACTAACACTCACTGAGACAGGAATAACTCACGAGTTTAGATAGACAATATCAAGACAATTTTTTTCACAGTTTACCACAAACTGTGACCAGGTTTGAGCAGAATGACAACATATATAATTCTCTGGGAGTGTCGTGGGTATTGTCAGTTCATTTATTACAATATCTGACCCCAAATTCTGAGCATCAAGCATCTGACCGGACACTGAAATTATTCTGTACCAATTTTCATATGTTCTTTTATTTTATATGCTATTTTTATTAACAATTTATTTTATAGACAATAAAAATAAGTGAACACAACTAATGAGTGAACTGAACATGGATTTTCACAAATATTGTTTTGCTGGCAGTTAAACCTAAACATGTAGATTATAAAACCACACCACACCGCATGCATGAAGTATTGCTTTTACTTAGTGTACAGGTATAGTGTGCATGTGTGCAGTATATAGAGGAAGGTGTTGAATTCTACAGCTATGATCTAGACTTTCATGCCAGGTTTGATGTCTGCTTTCCTTTTTTACATGCTTTACTTCTTCTTCACACTCACCGACGTCTAGTGGTTTTTTTTTAATATAATACTAAAGCACACCGTGTGCACAACTGGGTAAGAAATCCGTGACCTACGTACCATCTGCACACTCAAACACATTCGGCGGAGGAATTTCCAGTATTTTCTTTAACGCCACTGGAAACGTGACCGGAGGCCCGCTGCCTTCGTCCAAACGAACCGCTCCCGGGTCAGCTGACATTCCGTCCTTCAGGGTTACAAAATGTTAAAACTGAAAGAGTTTTACTAACTAATTTCGGTGCAGTCACTCGTCGACACTACCGCACCCTATACACAAGACTGCAGCTTTTCACCCGAGTCTCCTTCCATGTTGATCGCAGAGCGCTTGGTACATGTTCACAGTAAACCCCGCCCCCCGCAGACGGACGGACCAATCACAGTTCTCCGAAAGGACACCAGACCCGCGTGCGCGGCCACACTGACGCCAAGCGGAGCCGTCTGTGATGTCCGGCGCTCACATACAGACCTGTTGATCTACAGGTCCGAATTCACAGAAAATAAGTAATCTATTCCCAATAATCGAATCTAACCTCAAAACACAAGCATACTTCTATAATGAGGAATGCGACCCCGCCCCGCCCCAAACATACACATACGCGCACGCGCGCGCACACACACATGGCCCTACACGTGCTGGTATCAGTTTGGAAACACGCCGACCGACCAATGAGAGCTGGTAGCCAGGAGGCGGTGCCCCGTTAAACCCGAACTCTCGCGAGATTACAGACGAAGCGCGTCAGACTCACTCAATAATAGGAAAACATTACTAATGACACAGGGGATGTTAATAACGTGTCGTACACACATGGTTGTGTGGTGCGTTGTAATAACAGGTTATTGTGGTTCCCTTATTTGCTTTGCTTTGCGCTTAATCTGGCATCTGGGTTCAGTTCGCCTGAATACTAATAATTTGTATCAAAATTGTTTCATGATGTAAGGATTTATTTGCAGAAAATGTGTTGCATTTCAAGTGTAAAGACATTAGGCATCCTGTAGTGTTGGTTTATTCCGAGCACTGTACTGTGATAGACGTCTGACTAAATAAAAAACCCTAATCTAATCTAATCAGGGCATTACCTTGTCCTCTGGGTCAGTGGGGCCCAACTTCGGTGGAGAGATTTTGTACCTGCTCTAAGACATCTATTAAATCTGGACCTTAATGAAAGTGATCTAGGGTTTGAGGCTGAACTTGACATTTCGTGCACACAACTTTTTCTTAACCAAAAATTCTCACCAAACTATTGTACAGACGGACAAACTCCAATAACAAATAGTTTGTTCATTTACTGTGACTAGGATCAGTCTGTATAATAACACACTGAATAACAACAGCATGCCTGAAGGGATACAGAGCAATCATGTCGTTCAAACAATCAGAAATCACACTTACTGTCGTCGTTCACCGGGGAGAAGGAGACAGAGTGCTCAAGCAGGGCTTTGAATATTTCCGGGATATCAGAAGACATTTCAGTACAACTCAAATTAGAACAGGAAAATCAAATTTGACAGTCGGCAAAACAAGGAACTCGGAGCTCGACTTCAGTCTGTGCGAAGTTACTAAACTCGACCCGCCTCCGAAGAGTGTAAACAGAGCACGTCAGCGTGCAATGCATTCTGGGTAACGCCGCGTCCACAGAGGGAATATTTTAGGACCATAAAATATTATCACCTGAGAAATAAAAACCAATACACCGTCTATTTTAATTTTTATTAATTTTTTTTTGTCATAACACGTTTTTCCCCCCAGTGCAGCACTGATAATAGTCAGTCAGTCATTATCTGTACCGCTTATTCCCAGTTACAGGGTCACGGGGGAGCCGGTGCCCAGCCGGCAACTCT
>JAOTRJ010000055.1:14608238-14621742 GCA_028564905.1 Leptodoras praelongus
ATTGAACCTTCACACTCTGCTCTTACTGGTGCAATGTGCAATTAATGAAGATTTGGCCACCAGGCTGGTCCAGTTTATCATGAAACCTCCCACACAAAAATGACAGGTGTTTCAGTCTCATCTCATTTCTTTCTGGTTAGCACCTTCTCAGATTGTATTTTAAGAAATAAACACCACATCTTCTAAAACAATCGGTTTATTGTTAAGCACTCATGAGATTTGGTCCACTGTGTTCAATATTCATTCCAATAAGGGAGCAAAAAGGAGAAACAAAACAAACCATGTAAAAAATACAGTACAAAAAGAGGCATTGTTTTTTTTTTCTTTCCAAAAACCCTGATATTTTCAGCTATTAGTTGAAAAATAATTAATCTTGACAGAGAACAGCATCTTCAACATTATCCATATGTCTGTGTTCTGTTGAAAAGACATGACATCTTTTCAGGATAAAATATGGAACATCATGTCAAGATCAACATTTAACATAAGTCTGCCATTCAAAATGGAGACTTGGCTTTAGAGAGTATTAAACACAATGGTCTAACCGTGTGCAATCTCTCCCCTTTTTGTTCAACCTACTTGAGGAAGGAGTTAAAGTCCAAGAAAATCCAAACTGTCACATGTTCACATTCAAATGAAGTAAACTCAAGTGGAAAATGACAGGGGTGTGATTTAGTTGAGTGGATGATTCTCTCTCTTAACCCCACTGAATAACCGGAGGTCAGAGATTCTGACCCTTTGACATGACTGCAAACATCTTCATGCTTAAGACAGCGTCTGTAATCCAAGTCTCACTGCACTTTCTTCTCAGCTTACCCACACTTCCTCTGATTGTCTACCCGTCCTCAAGAGTGGAAACGGCTACCAAAACCAGAAAAGACAACAACTCTGTGTCAATGTGCCACAGGAGAACGTTCAAGACAACTGGAGATGCATGCCACAACCAACCACATCAGCAAACAAAACAAACCACAAAACCTGTCCACCACCTTGCATCTATTTCATTATTTAACTTGTCTAAGTATGTATATATTTATCATATATCGAAGGAGAAAGATTATATATGTTCAAGATATCTATAATTGTATATATATGTTTATATTGTATAAGGTACTATGCAAAAAAAAAAAAAAAAAAAAAACCCTTATGTATGCTTATTATTTCCTCACAATACAGCTGACAATACATGTGCTTGAGGACTATTTGAACCAGGCAGACCAAAACGTTTGGGCAGGTGAAGCTGTGTGTTTTAAAAATAATTAACTTCATTTCATCGTTCCATTTAATCCACTAGTCATATCAAAGGTAAAATAAAGGCACGCTGTGGATCCTACTATTAGAAACTGCAACAAAACACATTCTAAAGAAACCAAAGCGACAGCGTATGACCTCCTTGTACACTCACTGTAGTCGTTTTCTAACCCATGACCATCTCAAAACCTCAAGCACATGTATGTACACAGCACCTCCTAGCAAAACTGAAAGTCTCTCTGCATACATAGACTATTCACTGTTATGTTTTATGTTCATACATTGATACATATACTTAAGAGAAAGTTATACATTGCAATTAACATATACGTATATCAATAGAATATAGGAGGATAGACAGTCATAATAGTAATCATTATCATAATCATAGTAGTAGTAGTAGTAGTAATAGTAGTAGTAGTAATAATAATAATAATACAATCCCTCACTGAAGCATACATTAAGATCATTCCAGAAACCCACTCACTGTATTCACACATGCTGAAATCCAAACACCACCCCCGTTCAAATTCATAAAGTTCTCATTATTTCTAAGGTGTTAATGTGCTAACAGTGTAATTTACAATTATTTCATTGGTGGTATAGCTCGGGGGGAAACCGCACTAAACTGACTTTTCTGGAATGACCCTCACAGAAGCGAGAAGAAAAATCACTAGTCATCTAATCAGCAATACAAGTCATATAGCATAGTTCAATAACAACAGGTTCTATGTAATCAATAAAAGGTCAGGCTATATTTATTTAAGCTTTAACTGCTAGGTTATCAATAATCATTAGTAGTATAGTAAATATGTATGTCCACCATACGTATGGACAGGGCTTATTAAAAGTAGCAAGGTATATCATGAGTGTGTATATATATATTTTGGAGGGAATATAATTACGCATAGGCACACCATGCCAAGTTTATCTGCCTAAAGTTCCATTTCATTCAGGTTCCTTGCCTGAAATGACTAAATGGAGTATTGTGGGTCTATTTCAAGTTGAACTGTTAAGAAATCAAGAACTCATGTTAGAATACATCCTAGTGAGAGCCAAAGTTTTATGATTGTACTGGGTAAATAAGCTCAAAAGAGTCTAATTCCAGTCAGTACTGCTTGTTCAACTCACTCAAAGCTATCACATTACTCTGGAAAAAAAACTACAATAACAGTAGTCTCCTAAATCCGACAGGTCAGATCATAGTGTACAGGAGGAGCAGACAGTTGTCCGATCACTGCTCTCAAAAGCCTTCTTTACTCATTACAAGACATTTCCTTGCCCTTTTCACAGCTCAGTCAGTGCAAACCGAATGTAAATGCACGTTTGGATGCACAAGGCCGGATGGTGAAGAGAGACAGGCAGCATTTGTACATGCTAGTTCTATAAAGAAACAGCCAGAAAGGCAAATGATAACTGCCAAGGTGTAATCAATAATTTTCACATCTCTTTTGAAGGGGCCTCTGCTGGCTATATAATCATCTTCTGCCAATATGGCAAGTATATAGAGTAAGAAACCACTCGTACATTAAACTGGCCTAATTTGGTTTATAATTTGGAATTAAAATGACCTTAAATTACATAGGCTGTCATTACTGGTTTGCATACAAAACACGCAGCCAAGTGTAATGTCAACAAATGTATTTGGGCATGAATGAGAAGGTATGTATGTTTGTTCACCATCACTATGTTAGGCTTACAGTCAGACTGTCAGCAGGAGATTACAGTGCTTCCTAAAGTTGCACTGAAGAGAATGGAGAATACAAACTGACTGGTTCTCATGACAAGAAGCCTCTTCCTGGTAGTCTCAAGGCCTACCATTCAACGCTTTGGTTGGAGGTCACAGTTCCCCACCTCCTGACATACGCCGCCCAGCCTGTTAATCAAAGCCACACACAGACATCACAACAAAAAAAAAAGATAAGATCACTAAGGCCTTGAGTAAGACAGCACAGGCTGGACAAATCTCTTACAGATTCCATTCAGAACATGATTTTATTCATTTGTCAGCCTAGTCCTTCACAGGAAAAATTCACATAGTTTTATTTATAAAAGGATATATTTATATAGTTTGGATATATTAAATTAAATGTACATTTAAAGTATAATCACTCGACTCATCAAAACTGGTCACCCACCACTGACTCGGTGTAGTCAGCTGGCATAGCATTCTGTTTTTCTTCAGGAGGTGGAGTCATCATAGGGCCATCTGATCGACGGTTCTGATTGGTCAGTGATAGCCATAAATCATACATCTGCTGCATGTCCCTCACTGTAAGCGTGATAGAAAAGTACATTTAGTACAAACCGCAAAGCAGTAATGCAAAATAGCAGCTTTAATTCAGCCTTTACAAAGAACGACAGTGTGATACTCACAACCATTGTTTTTCATATAGGTCCACACATCTCTCTCTTCTGAACTGTGTGCAAAAGAGCAGTTCCCAATGTAGTGGCACTTCTTCTGTTTCATCACATGAACACACATCTACAAACACAAAAATATTACCATAATGAGTTTGAAGTGACGGCTTACTATACTTGATTTGCTTTAAATTCCAACATGCACAATGGTCACTTAAAACTTGGACTCAAATAACATTAAGAAAAAAATAATTATATTTGTCCAAGATGACAACAATTGTACGTAGCTGTCTACGTGGTTAATTGCAAAAAAAAGAGCTCAGAACTTACATCATACTGCTGGGGGTAAGTACGAGAGAAAGGCAGCGGCCGTACAACTACCCACTTTTTCTTCTCAAACGATTTTACCAACAGTACCCGACGCTCTTTTGTCCAGCTGAAAGTAGAAAGGAGCAAAGGAAAAAGTGTGACACACTGTAATGTCAGTAAAACCAAGACAACATGCACTGCTGCTATTGACATTTTCCTTCAGAATTTTCTGACAAAGAGCAGAATTCATTCCATCAGTTATGACAAGTCATCCAGGTCCTGCAGAAGCAAAGCAGGTCCAGATCGTCACACTTAAACCACCATGTTTCACTGCTGGTATGATGTTCTTATGGTGGAACATGAGTCCTGTTACATCTGGAGTAAATTAACACCATGTCTTACAATAAGTTTGACTTTGACTCATTAGTGCACAGAATATTGACCCAAAAGTCTTGTGGAACATTTAGACATTTTTTGGCAAATGTGAAATGAGCCTTTGTGTTCTTTTTGGTCAGGAGTGTTTTGCACCTTGTATCTCTCCCATGGACGCCATTTTTGCCCTGTATCTTATTGTACAATGGTGTACATTGCTTTGTAACACTTTCCAGACTGGTAGATTTCAAAAAAAATTTTCCAACCTCTGTATTCAAATCTCTTTAGGATGCGGCATCATGTGCTGCATTATGAGACATGCCATCCTGCTTCACATTGCAGAAAGGTTGTATTTAACTGATGTTGAGATTCAACAGGTCTGGCACTAATCATGCCTGGGTGTGGCTACTGAAATTAAACCCAGTAGTTTGGTTAACTGGTTAATTTTGTAGCTAAGGGGGCAATTACTTTTTCCCCACATAGGTACTACAGGTTTAGAATAAATCTTTATCTTCAGGAAATGGAATAATCAGTTACAAGCTGCATTTTGTGTTTACTCGTGTTGTCTTTATCTTGTATTAAAAGCCATTTGTTGGTCTGAAACATTTAAATGTGACAAATGAGTAAAAACAGAATCATTTCCTGCCTATGCATGGGTCATATGAATCTTGCTTTCAAAAGAGCCAGGCTCAAATATAAGAGTTTTAATGCAATTTCCAGCACATATAAAGCAATATAAAAGCAAATAGCCAAAGGATTGAGTAACTGACAGGTCAAGTTGGTATGCGAGCATCATTGTATCACACCTGGCCTTTCTGGGAATTAAACACTGACTCTATTTCATAATAAATCATTAAATAGTGAACAGACTTATTTTTTCACAACCAAATTCTATGAAAGAAAACAGAAAAATGTAACCCATAACAAAGGTTGTGCAAAACCAGCATAAAGTCTAGTAGTGAGTTTACCTGTGTTTGGCTTTTGCAGTGCAGTATTTCAATGCTTTGTCTGGCTCATTGACCTGGCCTTCCCTCCAGCACTGGCCACACACAAACTTCATCTTGAGGTTGAGCCCACGGCCTCGGCCACAGGTGCCTCCTCCTGAGCCCCCACCTCCAATACTCTCACCACCCACTCCAACCCCTCCTCCAGTCCCAAAACTGGCACTGCTCACAGAATTACTGCTAGTGCTGTGTTGATGAGGCATATGCATGGGCTGAAATACAAAAATAGGGTTAGGGTCAATCATCTTCTATAGAATGGAGTAGAGAATTGCACACCAATCTGTTTATAATAGCAACTAAAATAAAATAAAATGTCTGAAAGGACAAATGAAACAAGGAATACTAGTCAAGTTGGTTTTTATTGTTCTGCCACTAACAGTAACAAACAAAACACAAAACTACATACAAATAAAATGCAAATACACAACAATGTGAAAAGAGCACAAGAGACAATATACAGTGTAAAACCACAACAGTGTGAGCCCGTTAAATAAGAGAGGATGGAGTCTCTGAAAGCCTCACCTTCTGTCTTTGTGCATTCTGCTCCAGTCTTTGCCAGTGTCTCTTAGACTCCTGCACCATCTCCTCATGGGTAATACCTAATCATGCATGTGTACAGACAGTGTAGGGGAAAGATAAAATTTCTCTTCTAATTCAGGAGCTCAGAGTACCATAAAAAAAAAAGTGAAAGTTGCTTTATAATGACATTAATATGAAGCCCAATGGCAGCAACAAAGAGTTTGTGTGTTATATACCCGTGTCCTGTTGCAGCACCCAGCACTTTAGCTCAATAACCGAGTGAGCAAAAGAACAGCTGTCTTCTCTCTGGCAGCCATAGCGCACCTCATGGCGGCAGACATCAAACTGGCATAGTGGATGGAGCGGACGAATCTTACTGTAGCGCACATTGGCTGAGCGGACCACATGCACCAGGCACCTGCCATACCGCATGCAACATAATTGTATTAGAGGGGTGAAAACATACCGATGACAAACCACATTATGTCCAAATCATCTAATTTAAGAACCATGAGCCCTAAGAGGGCAGAGAAGAAAAAACAAAAAGCAGAAAGGTGGCTCACTTGTTATCATCAAAAGGATGCTTTGCAGTCAGGTTGGAGCAGACACCCAGGTTCTCTTTGCTGCGCTTGCTTATAATACGAGGCTTACTGTCAAAACATTCCTACAGTAAAGATGCATATGTTTCAGGTAAACACTCGTGTACAAAATTAGCTTTTAACGTACAAGAGTTTTGAGTGCACTGTTCAACTACCTCACAGAGGAACATGAACATGCCCATATGAATCTGCAATAAGCGAGTGACACTAAGTGCTCGTCTTTCATTTGTGCCCAGAGGGTCGAATAATAGCTCTCGACTTAAAGCTCCCTTCCTCTCCTGGGTCCACACATCTATCTCTTCCTGGCAATAGGCAAATGTGCAGTTTTCTCCATACTGGCACTCCTGACGCTCCTGCACTTCTGCATGGAGAGGTGCAAAAGGATCAGCAAAGTTACAGTAATCCAATTTGTGTTAAAAAGAAAACCAAGTGATTCTCATGACATTTAGGATAGTGTTATTGTAAATCAAGCCTGTTAAGGTAAATACAAAACTGTGACATACCTTTGCAAAGAACAAACGCTCCGAGGAAGTTATTGCGGGCAGGGCGTGGTCTTATCCGCTTCCAGGTGGTGTCTTCAGATGATTTGAGGCGACAGAGCAGCACATCTCTTTTACAGCGATGAGCTGCTTCAGGCTGATATTTGTAATCCATTACTCGAGGGCCTACATCAGGCACAAATATCAAACATTGCTTGTTAAATGCAGCACAGATATAGAACACTGAATATAAATGCAGTGTTGACATGACACACACACGGTACCTATGCGGCTATAACAGGCATGACAGGCCTGTCTGAACTCATGGGTGGCAGCCAGTGGATTCTGTGACAAGAGGGAGAGATTGGTGGCAGCTGAGCCATTCTACAGGGATCATAAAGCAAAAAAAAGTTTGTCGGACAAAATATACATAATGACCAAAAAGTTAAAAGATGAGCCGCTCTCTATGAGAACTGAAAGACTGAATAGTGAGTGAAATGGCAAAACGTGCTTACTGAGTGAATGTTACTATGGTTCCGTAAACCAGAGAAGAAGCTGCTAGAGACTCTTCCTCCTGAGTGCACAAAGAGGAAATAAGCATAATGCATGAAAAGCTTCATTACTAAAACAAATTTACATATTAAACAGTCCTGTAATATTTTCAAATGTTGAACATGCATCAAGAGCGAAATAAGAATAAGATCTGAAATTAATACTGAAACAATACTTTAATTAATACTTTAATTAATTAATAATTAATACTGTTCCACCTTAATGACAAATAAGGCAGTATCAGATCAGCCAGGACACAAATCTCATATCAGCGGTTCTCAAACTGGGGGCCGCAAGGGGGCACTACAGGGGCCGCAGAAAAGCATTTATTTTATTTATTTTTTGTAAATAAAATTTAAACAGCATACTCCAGCAGAATTTTGGGCCAGCATTGATAATGAATACAAGGAACTAACACTTCAGGCCATGAGGGTACTGTTGCCTTTCCCAACAACATATCTTTGGAGACACATCTTTTTCCCAACCACGATGTTGTTTTATTTTTGGGCGGGGGGGTTCGGGGGGGGCACAGTGGCACTTACCATCCACAAAAGGGGTCCCACATTTAAAAAGTTTGAGAACAGCTGTCTTATACATCACAACAGAACAAACACAGAATTAACCTAGGATTACCTGGTAATGTATACTCCGAGAGGGAGTCAATTCCTTGTGTGCCAAGAGATTCAGCTCTGGCCCTCCCAACAGCCTCTCCATCCGCGACAGTGAAAGGGAGGAGAGACTTCATGGCTTGTGAGCTTTGACTCTGGCCAAGTGCTGAAAAAGAGTCCAGCGGAGTGAGGGGACTGATGGTGGAGCCAAAATAAGGGGGCGTGAGTGGGGACGAAGAGGCTGGGAGAGCAGAGGGGTAGCTAGTGCACAGCCCTACAGCTGTGTTTGGAAGGTTAGTAGGAATGGCACCTTGAACAGGGTTCTAATGAAGAGACAGAGGGGAAAAAACGAGATATTAATCAATTAACAAAACACTCATGCGTAATGGCAATTAATAACAATAGAAATGCACAGTAAACTTTGAACTTTATTTCTAGAGCATATTTTATATTCATTTTTGTTTTGTCAGGTTAAGGACTTGTTGTAATATGGTTCAGAAACTAATAGTTAAATATAAGTTACACTATATGTGACTGGAAGGACACAGTATATTCACCTGGTGGTTTGTCATCAACATAGTATTTTAGAATATGTAAATTACACACACACACACACACACACACACACCTACCACCAATGTTTGAGAAAAGGTTGTTGTAAATTGTTCAGTATGACCATGGACTCACCACGCTGACCTCAGCTCCTTTTTCCAGAAGACTGTCCAGATTTGAATTCATCACACATTCACCAACGTCCTCGGACACAGGCACAGAATATTGCACCTGTCCTGTGGGCCCCTGGCTGGGGCTTTCTGGGGTGTCCTGGGGAACTATGGGATTCAGTGTGGGTATTGCAGGGTCATCACTGACTGGAATTGGGGTGGCCAAAGGTGCAGGGATGCACTGGGCATTTGACAAATCTGGGCACCATCAAAAATCATGATCAAACACACACTCAACCATGCAATTATTCAAAATATTCAAAAGCAATTATTCAAAAACATACCTGAACCAATATCCGTCAGCGACTCCAGTCCATTTGAGGATGTCTGAAGAAAGATTCAGAAGAGGAAAAGTTGGACTAAATGATGTTACACAAACTATGTCACACTAAACCAGACAGGTTTGTATGCTTACCTCCCCTGCAGAAGGGGCAGTTTCCCCATTACTTGCTGGGCCAGATGTTGTGGATTCCACCTAAACATTTAAAAAAATGCTAATACTAATTAATAAATAAAATCAATACATACTGGTTTCAAGCCATCACTAAAATCTTACACTGCCTCTTATTCATTTTCCCACAAATACCATTAAGAATGAGAGCCGATTACACACCTGAGGACTAACGTAGGCTTTGCGGATTTTCAGACCAAGTCTGCTGGCCAGGTCCTTAGCCAACTCGCTGACTTGTCTGTCCTGTATTGATTGAAAAAATAAATTGTGGAACACTCAAAGACATTCTCATGACACATAAAGCCACGTTTAATTAACACATCTTTTGTTGATATTCTAGTGATCGGCACGAAAGCAACAGCCTTTCATGCAGTGTTCAATTCTTTTGTACACTGATGTGAATTATGGCTTCTATCATGGATGTAACAATATGGCATATTATTGTAGCTTAAGAAAATAAAATTTTCCTTGTAAAGATCCAGGCTAAGGAAATCAGCAGCAGCAATTGGAAAGCTCATAGCTGCAGACATTACAGACTACTGGGTGAACACAGGATTCAGAAATGCGTCTAGTGCTACGTTAGTGAAGGCTTGGCTAGAAATCTCATGCTCTCCCCATCATACGACAGCCACCAACTGGGGAAGACGATAGGAAACCAAAGTGCTTCTTCAGAGACATGTGAAGCTCCATTTCCATACAGCTTGATGACACGTTAATAGTCTGACTTGAATAAAAATCTGAATAAAATACTGGAAAATGATTTCAGCCTATCCAAAAGACTTCAAACTGATCACAGCGGGTTATCCATTTATTTGCTTGTCTGATGATCCACTCTGGCCTACAAGGCCAGCATACAAAAACTGTCCTGTAAAGGAACACGAGTATGTTACACGGTTTGCTTCTCATTATGGTAATGTGGTTCACGTGCGTATACGTTTTATTCCATTTACATGGAGATTTGCAACAGTGTCTGTTTTGAATGCATAGAAATAACTCATTTGCAATCGGCAACTGGAATGAATTCCTTTGGATTAACAAAAATCTGTGTATGTCAATAAAGGCAGGAGAGCCTTACATGAGGGTCAGCAAGCAGGCAGCCAGTACCGCACTCATAGGCCTCTCTGAATCGACCCAGCTCTCTCAGGCACAGTGCTTTCCTGTAGAGTGCTCTCCGGTTGCCCTCACACACAGCCAGTGCACAGTCGCAGTCCTGGACTCCCAGCTCATACTCTTGCTGAACAAACACAAGTGCAGAAAGCAAGCAGAATCAATTTCAATCTGACCACTCACAAGCAGACAGACACATCGCTTTCCCAATGCAGCATTAACGGCGGATTTATCTGTTCATCTGTTCAATTAAGGCGGAAAGAACATGATGTGTGCACTTACAAGGCTGTAGTGTGCAGATGCTCTGTTCACATACAGACTTTCAAGCAGTTCTGAAGGAATGACCAGCGCTTCAGATTGGGCGTATCGAGCCACGTTCACACCTTCGCTGTAGTGCACGGCTGCCTGCCGCCAATCCCCATCCCGAAACACTGTGTTACCTTCATCCAGCAAATTGCACACTAACTGAGTCAAAAATGTCTGCAATGTAGAGAGGAACATGGGATTATTACTCAAAATGACTTAACGCACTGAAAATAAAAACATATACAGCACTGTGTAAAAGTCTTAGGCACTCTAGTGTGTTTAGGTACTTTTGTTATTGATTTTTTTTTGGAGTTTGCATTTGCATTATGGAGTCAGTACACAATGGTATATTTCCAAACATTACTTTTCCAACAAAAAAGTAAATGTTACACAAAAATGTTTGTATGTCAATAATGAAAGCAACACATTACTTTCACATTACAAAAAAAAACATAATGAAGGCTGCTAGGTTTTGCATGCAAAAAAAGAAGAAGAAGAAGGAAGTGTGACAGAAGAGCAGTGGGAAGACACTCAGTAAAACTTATTTCTTTAAAAATAAAAAAAATAAATAAAAAACCCCACACACATTGCCCCATGGAACACTGTTTAAGAAAAATATATTGATTTCCATATATACTTTCTCTTATATACTTCTCTCTTATTGTCTTTCCATGGATGCATCTATGCCGTTTTCCGTGGCTTTGCTGCTGTAACAAAGAAATTTCCCTGATGTGGGACAATTAAAGGATTATCTTATCTTTATATAGAAACATCATTATGTCTGAAGGCATCTTTGCTTTACAGCGAGTCTTTGCATGCGCCTAAGACTTCTGCATCGTACTGTACAGTAATTAGCTGTAAGTTTTACTGAGCGTCTTGGAGAATCTGTCACAGCTCTTCTGGAGACTTTGACTGTCAAACTTGCTTCTTTTTTGCAAGTAAAACCCAGCAGCCTTCATGGTTACTGACATACAAACATTTTTGTGTAACATTTAACTTTTTGTGGGAAAAGTAACATTTGGAAACATAAAACCTTTTTGTACTGACTCTATAATGCAAAAAAAAAAAACCACGTTGATAAACAAAAGTTACTTTACGATAAGACACTGACCTCATAACCATCAGGATCAGGAAATGGCAGAGACGACCTGCAGAACCATAAAAGAATATAATTAAACAGCCAATCTGTGATCTCTGCCATGCAGTAGGTGGAAAGAAAGAGGTGAAGAGACATACTGAATGAATCCCAGGGCTTTCTCGATTTCCTCCTTGCGCTTCAGTCTCTCTGGATCCATCACTACGAAACAGAAGAGAAGAACAACATTACTGATAATGAACCTTTAACAGGACACTGCATCAATCATCAAAAGAAAAGAAATGCAACTAACACACAAATGTACCGAGGATTGTTCTTTGCATAGAAAACAGCTAGTAGTGAGACGGGTTACATTTTTCAGGTGTGAGTTTCTAAATGTTGGTCTCCATCTGAAGTCAACAACAAGTGTTTAAAAGTCAGCAACAACATAAATCAATCTCATGGCCTGAACATCTAAAGTCAAAAAGTCGCCTAGTTCGACTCTCTGTTCATCGACTTTAAGCTTTATACAACAGAAACCTGGCGCCATTTGCAGGAGGAAGAAAAGGTTTTAAAAAATAAATAAATGTACCAGCTTTAAACCAGCTCTCAGGCTGCAGCTAGTTAGCGGTAGGGTTAGCTAGCCTTCAGCACAATTAGCTACAGTTACCCGTTAACCAAAGTATATTATTAACAGATTACCATTACTGATTATATGAGTAGTTTCAAATTTCTAAGTAGCACTTCAAGAGTGAAGAACCATTTCATTATCGAATTTAAAGATTAAAACATCCGCTGTAGTGAAACACTCCGTTATGTCGAGCTAACAGCAGCTAGCTAGCAGGCTACACTGCCGGAGTGGGCCTCAAAAAACACGGAGGCTAACACCCATCAAAGGCGATAAGCAGCTTTCTTACTGCGGTAAAGCAGACTGCCTTGCTTTCTACTCACACAAACATGTATATCTGAACGCGGCTGTGACTATAAAACACATATTCTTACTGTTTTCTGTTGATTAGACGGTCTAGCATTTGCTAGGCTAGCGTCTGCTTCTTAAACAAGTTGTGCACAAGAAATCAAACTCCACATTCAACAACGCGATCATATAAATAGCTGGTATCCATAAAGCCAGTTTGGGTTATCGACCTCTAATCAAAGAAATTGAACAGTTTTTTTTATTAAGACAGTTAATGGTTTAAGCCTGTAAACGTCGACTAGACGTTAAATAGATTAAAATCGCGGCGTGTTTTGTGCACATCAGCTCACCCACCTAGGGCAAATCGCGTCCGCTTCCACGGGCTGTCTTAAACACCAGTGAATTCCGGCGGGTGAAAATTAATCTTGAAGTAAATTGAGCAAAGTTTATATTTATTATCTTTAAATCATCCTTCCCGAGTATTCTTTTGCCCAAAATCAACGTTGACAAACGTAGACGGAACATGTGAGACTTCCCTGACGATTTCTCCAAGTTGTGCCCAAGTTGAATTGGGCCGGTGAGGGAACACGGCGGGTCCTAAAGAGAGACGGATAGCGATCATTCTGAAAATACACACACACCGGCGCTAGAGGGCGCTGCTAAAGCCCCATCTCAATGACTGAATATACAGGGGTTAGACAATGAAACTGAAACACCTGTTATTTTAGACTACAATAATTTATTAGTATGGTGTAGGGCCTCCTTTTGCGGCCAATACAGCATCAATTCGTCTTGGGAATGACATACACAAGTCCTGCACAGTGGTCAGAGGGATTTTAAGCCATTCTTCTTGCAGGATAGTGGCCAGGTCAC
>JAOTRJ010000055.1:14666039-14681233 GCA_028564905.1 Leptodoras praelongus
TGAGCGCAAGGGCAGGAACCAACCCTAGACAGGGCCCTAATCCATCGTAGGGCTCATACACACACACATTCACACACGCATTCACACACTAAAGGCCAATTTTACCATCACCAATTCACCTACCTGCATGTCTTTGGACTGCCGGAGGAAACCAGAGTACCCGGAGGAAACCCACGCGAACACGGGGAGAAGATGCAAACTCCACACAGAAATTTCCCAGGTTGTCCCACCCAGGGATTGAACCCAGGTCCTTCTTGCTGTGAGGCGACAGCGCTATCCACTGCGCCACCGTGCCGCCCCTGGCTCAGTTATGCAGAACTAAAAAAAATCAATAAAGAAAGATGTACCTAAAAGCAATAGGATGAGTAAGACTTTTGCACAGTACTGTATATATGCTATTCATGTAATAATCAGCCATAAAACCACTAACAAGTGAAGTAAATAACGCTGATTATCTAGTCACAGTGACACCTGTCAAGGGGTGGGATATATTAGGCAGCAAGTAAACAGTCAGTTCTTGAAGTTGAAAGCTTGAAGCTTTGACAAGAGACAAATTGTGACCACTAGACAACTGGGTCAGAGTGTCTCCAAAATAGCAGGTCTTGTGGGGTGTTCCCAGTATGCAGTGGTTAGTACCTACCAAAAGCGGTCCAAGAAAGGACAAACGGTGAACCAGCGACAGAGTCATGGACTCCCAAGGCATCATAGCTTGCTGCATTTGGACCAGTCTGGGTGCCCATGCTGACTAACTCCACTACCAAAATTGCCTACAGTGGAACCTTTTTTATATATCATGTGGATGGCTGGGGGAGTATGCATCACTTACCTGGGGGGAAATATGGCACCAGGATGAACTATGGGAAGAAGGCAAGCTTATAGAAGCAGTGTGAAGCTCTGGGCAATGTTCTGCTGAGAAACCTTGGGTCCTGATATTCATATGGATGTTACTTTGACAAGTAACATCTACCTAAATATTCTTGCAGACCAAATAAATGGGACTGCTGACTTACATTGTAAAAATAGCCTAATAAAGTATAAAAAAGAATTTATAATAAAGAAATATCAGTCAAGTCTCTTTGTATTTAATCATTTCCGATTCCAAAAATAAACAGCTTTTCCAAAACCAATTCCTATCTTTGCTATTTGTTACAGGATACAATATTCAATAAGTTTTCTCAGATATCCAATCCATTTTTTATTTGTTTGCTAGTCTCAGTCTGATAGCAGTAACAGGTGTTAGATTGGTTTCATGTTTTTTAAATGTTTAATGGTTCTAGCTGTCCAAGAGCTGAGAGCTGTCTAAACATACTACGTTTAATGTTTTGTGCAAAACAATAAAGAATTCCCAAGAGGGATAAATTGAAGAATCTTTTAGGATGATATTGAAAGACTATATAGCCACATGATTGAGAGCCTCAGCTATTCTAGATTAGCACTGTTTACACTCATTCTCACATCAGATTACCTAATGTTCTCTCAAAATTAAAATATTAATGTGGGTTTTTAGTAGTTGTCTACATGTATTTGGGACAGTGCATGGACTGGCTGTCTGGTCATTCAGACTTATCCTGAGGAAACTTAGGCTAGGCTTTCTGCTTTTACTCAAACAGACACATGGACACAATGTTTACATACGGTTTAGTTCAATACCTTAACCTAAAGGTTTTTTTGTATTTAAATGAACAGACCAACCAGGCTGCTATAAACAGTTGTTTTCAATCCTGTAAGCACTACTGGATTGATATAATTTTGAGTGCATTCTGGACTCTAAAGAGAATGTAGAGAATGCAGTAGTTAGTTAGAATGCAGTAGTAAAAAATCAAAGCCCAATAAATTGTTTCAAAATGGGTTTCTTCTTTGGCTACCCTCATTCTTCCCGAATGTGTTCATATTTTCCTTATTTATGTAAATTGAAGCAACCCATTCTAGAGCTTCTCAGAGTGAAAAAGGCTTCCCTTCAAGCATGCCAGCTATTTGCTAAGAAAAAAACATGTAGCTTTTGGAAAAAGTTCAGATCTTGGTCCCCAAAGGGAGGCCAGATTACATTTTAGCCTTTGTGTTCCACACATTTGACTTTTCGACAATCCGTCTTACCCTGTCTTTTTTCTTCCTTCCCTTCCTTTCTCACAAGTACAAAGGAACCATATATGTGTCTTTCCTGGTCCTCAGAGAGCTTATTTTATTTACACCTGCAACCTGTCTCTAATTCCTGCATAATTATTAGGGTTTGTCCATTTACTGTGTTTTCAAAGTAATCAGAGTACAGCAAGGAATTTTTCTTGACCTCTGGCCATTGCACACATTTATTCTTTTTTTAAAGTGTTTCTCTCAGCTCCTTTTACAGTCCCCCCATAGAAACTGCTGGTATTCAGGCACCTCAGCTGTGATTCCTGTGCTATGAAGCAAGCCAAAAGGGAACCAATCCAATGTTGAACTTTTAGCTTATCATGGAAATGTTTATTAAGCTCGAGGTTGATGGATGTCTCAGGCTGAGTCTGTGCAGCATTGCTCTGTAATGAGCACTCGGACAACAAACAGTGCATGCTGAAGTTTATAATGCCACAGTTCACATTAGGAACACTCAGACAGACACAAAGCCATTTAAGCCATCTTTTGTCATATTGTGAAAAAGGCCTTTCAAAAAAAAACAGTGAATGTTTTTTGATGATCTATGTAAGATTCCTACATTTGGTTCTGAGGATTGATTAAGTGTTGTGTCCTTTGTGTTTTATTCACTGTTTTATTGCCTTATGCTAAGTTTGTTTGTCTGCTTTGCTCTTTTTCTCCAACCACTGATACTTAGACTTAACCTCTCCCACTCTTTTGATCCCACTTCTTGATCAGTGACTGGGGTGATAAGAAACTTGCTTCTGATGTTTGGTGAATATGGAAGGTATCCATGCCTGGTGAGCATACAACCATGCAAGATTGTGTCTCTGTACTTTATCTGTTTAGACTATACCAGCATCCCTTTGTACAGATATGGATCATGGTGTCATTTCCTGCATATGATGAGAGAACCATTACTGTAACGAATGAGAAAACAACGGACAAATCATAGAGGACACTGAAGGCTGTGATTTAGTGGAAACAGTGAGTCTGTGTTCTCACATGTTGCGTGGGGTTGTTTGCCTCTTGGCCCTGTACTGGCCTATGTGATTACTACTGTGCATCTGGCTCAAAGCTAGCCTAAATCTCCTAGAGAGGACTTTTTGGAATTAAGTAGTGCTCTTTGCAAACATCCCATGCAGACTTTGGGCATGATTAGCATGTATGTCTTCACTAGACAGTAACTGGTATGGTGAACTCACAAAGTTGAAACAATGGGAAAGGGATAGAGGAAGAAAAGGCTTGGGTAGGTGGCTAACAGACATGTTACCCAGAGCAGAAAGCATTCTTTTACATTTATATTAAACCACTTTAGCATTTACACTGGAAATGGACACATTTCATTTGCAAGGAAGCAAAAGAAACAAATACATGACAGCATAAATGAAGTCTAGATGTTATATAATGTGCAGTCCTTTGATTAGTAACTTTTCAACTGATCTTAATTTGTATATATTATTTTTTAATGGTAATCCATGCAATACTATAGTCATAGGTGTAATCTGTGTTTAGTAATATTCCCTCTTTAGAAATAGCATATGTCTACAAATACACATTTAAATATAATTTGTACAGCATTTAACTGCATTCAAAAGTCGCTTTAACAACACCAATCTAAATCCAGGATTGCTCATTGTTTACAGGCTGTAAAATAAAATTGTAATGGTTTTAAAATATAAAATGATTTTAGGGGGTTATTGCTGTGAATTATTAGCTTGCTGAAAATCTTAGCAGACTTGTGTTTATAAAGGCTGTTTCCTGATCCACATTTCCTTTTTAGTGCAAAGCATAGTATGTGTACATGTACTTGAAAATATTTGTGTGTGTGTGTGTGTGTGTAGTATGTGCATCATTGACCAATGTAAATTTTTGAGAATGTTGGTAGCAGTGCTTGTGGTTATTGTTTTCAACAAACTGTAATTAACAACCACCATCTGGGTTTAAGAGACGCAACTAATATAAACCTTTGTTTCTTATTCCCCTGCATGAATGCTCTGCTAAAAAGCAAATATTTACTTAATTGTTATGCCAGGCCTCCTATTTGAATTCCATTAGGAACTGGAAAGCACTGTAGGTTCGGATTATAAAAGCCAGATGTTGCCATCTGAGAAGAAAAGTGGTAAAAAAAAAAGGGTAGATGTGAGGAGGGTGGGACTGTTAGACTTTAAGACTTTTCAGCAATGAAAGTTCCTCATTTAAACCAAAAATAAAGAGCAGACATATTTTCTTCCAAACATTTTATGATTAGTTAACTCAATAAAGGCCTGTGTGCTTGAGAAGTAAATCTTTAGTCTATCTGTCTCCATTTCCACCTGCTCCCTCCCTGACTTCCTGAAGTGTGTGTCGCTAATTAACATCCTGTTGGGAGTGGACCCTCTCTGAGCACTATGCTTCTTGGATGGAGGGGTGCAATGAGACAGGGATGGGGGTGTAACTCAAGGAATGTGTTTGGACTGCATTCCCATTTCCGTCAATTCTGGCCCATCAGGAAGCAAGGCTCAGGCGGTGGACAATAGACAATAGTGAGGCTAGGCCCTTGCTGGTGTGAGGCTCCAACAGGAAAAGCAGCACATGCACACATAGCACATAAACATTCAGCTATAGAGTAATGGCTGGCGTCGTCCAAAGTGGATAAAAATAACAAGTTGACCAAGTGTTTCTTTTTCTGTTGCATGATTTCAATGGGACTCCAGCAGTCTTTGGTATCTGGCTCTTATCCAAATAGCTATGGCTGAAGGTGGCAGTCATGCAGGTTGGGATTTGAAGTGGATACTTAGCCCATGGACAAAGTTGGACCTCTCCCTAATCCTATGTTTGTTGATGTCATAAAACTGAGGAGGATATCATATGTAATTCTACCTTTGTCCACTTAGTTTTTAGAGTACAGTAAAGTCTAAAAAAGATGGTCAAGATCATGTCTGTTCATAGCTAGGAGGAATGTTGCAATATGGCTTCTTGATGTATTTATGAGTGTTCCATTCCTATTTTCACACAGAATGACCTTTCCTTCTCTTTCTCTGTGAGAAACAAGAGACAAGAGAGAATTGCCAGAATTGTATGAGCTGCAGGAAGGCCACTGTAACTCAAAATCCCAATGGTGAACTGAAAAGTATCTCATAATGCAGAACAATTCAAAACTTAAGATGGATGGGATACAACAAGAGTTCAGGCTGGTGGTGGTGTTGTAATTGTGTGGTTAATCTTTTCTTGAAACATATTTAGTTGTTTAATTCCACTCAGTCAATGTTTGAATGGCACAGCCAACATATTGATACAGACCACATGCATCCCTTTATGATGACAATTTACTCATCTCATACCACCAAGCATATCACCAAACACTTCTCAAACTGGTTCTGTGTACATGACAGTGAGCTCACTGTACTCCAACTTCAATGCTTTTCCAGTCATAAGATCTGAATCTAGTAAGGCAGCTTTGGCATGTGGTATAATTGGAGATTTGTAGCATGAACATGCAGCAGACAAATCTGCAGCAATTATGTGATGCAATCATGTCAACATAGACGAATTGGGCTTGTCTGTATTAGTACCACTGTTGTTATAGTGTTCCTAATAAAGGGTCTGGTAAGAGTACATTTGTTAAAGAAGAAGAAAGTTTATCCTGCCCCCCTCCAAATATCCACACAAGCCACTGGGCGGAGAATATTATTGTTTAAATCAACATAGAAACTAAAATTCCTGCTGTTCTAAAATTATATACTGTATCTAAAGTTACAGATCTTAGCATAACACTGAACTGTGGTGCGCAGTGTAATCTTCCTCACATCTGATGTAAGAGTAGAAATAAACTGGAACACTCAGTCATTTGTGCTTTTCCTCTGAAGTGAAGGCATCAGAATCAGACATGCAGCAACTCAACAAGTGTGTCCTGAAAACCAGAGATGAGATATGAAACTTGGGTGTAGCTATTCTTATTTGTGGGAAAATAGAAATATGTGTTATGCACATACAATCATAACAAATTGCAAACATCATAAACTACACACCATCACCCTCTCACACAGGCAACACCCTGCTGTGATGTTCCTTCATGTTCTTTTTCCTCACAAAGAACATCTATAAAGACAGACTCAGTCTCTCAGGCTGTTAAATGCTTACCAAATCAGCAGTGTTCAGAAAAGACCGGACTGGAGCCTGCGGCTGCTGCATGTGATGGCCTGTCTGAGGCTGCATGGCCTCGTTCCCAGCCACCACTCTGTGGAACATTCCTTGGTCAAGGGCAGGAGTGGAGAGGAATAGAAGGCCTTATACAGCCATGCTTGCTGAATGTTTACTTCATTGCTTGATTTTTGGACACAGGAGGATGTACACATCTGATTTTATTGTGCTGCATGTGGACCAACTCAGTCTCTGAGACAAATCTGCTACACATAAAATATTGGTTTGTAACCAAATATGCTACTTTTGTGCTTTCCCCAAGAGTAATGCCCAAGCCTTTGGTCTTCTTATCATATGTAAATCTGTATGCTGTATATTAGGTCACCTGTCGAATGTGTATGAAATTCAAATTGAACAGAGACAACACCATGACAAGACCTCTGTGTAGTATTTCAATTAGAATCTTCTGACTAATACAAAAACTCTCCTTCCTGCCTACCAAAACACAGGCAGTCCACCAGCCAGCACTCTTATCCAGCTTTTCATGATACCCAGTAATTGAGCTGTTAATTTCACTCAAGAGTCACTCAAAGTACAGTTACCCTCAAAAGGGCATTTCTCAAACAATATTTAAGTGGTTGCCAGATTTGTTTGTGTGTGACATTTAAATTAACCACTTATGAAGCAGTATATACCACCATTTCTATATAAGAGTAATTCTGTCACATACAAGTGGTTTGGCCTAATCTGGCTTTGCCTTGGGCAAAAATCAGTATAAATTGTTTGTTAAAGAATGGTTTTAAATATTGTTTTGATTTAATCACTTTTGTTACATTTATTTTTCCAAAGGATGAGTTATATCAGTGTTCATTCACATCTGTGTCTGCCTTTCAGAGAAATAATGGCTAAATAAAACAAGCAGTGTGACTTTTGTAGCTCTGCAGTCTTTGTCCAGCCCAGTGATTCAAACCAGACACAGAGACTGTTAGAACAGATTTTTGTCTGACTGGCATTTCCTGTAGGCTGGCACTGAAGACGAGAAAAATCCCTAACCGAGGCACCTTTCCCTTCCTGTCAAAATTCACAGGAACCCCCTTTCTCCACAGTGCCCTCAAGAAGAACCGCAACTTCAATAAGTAACTTAAACTGTCCAGTAACACCTAATGGCTTTTAATTAGCTGTCAAAGCTGCATGCCATACCAGCTTTGCATGGACTGAGATGTGATTGTTCCAGCTCTAGGAGCAATGACAGGAATGGTGTTTATTGCAGGCCAGTGGTGTCTGTGTGGTTTGGCAAGTTGTTTTCTCCATGTGAACAGCTTTAAATGAGCTTGAGACTCAGCAGCTTGGCCAGGAATAGCAGATGAAAATGAAAAACAGGGTATTTCCCACTAACAGTGAATGAAAAGGACAAGCATTATTCTGAACAGGGAAAAGAGGAAGACTATCGCTGTGAATTACTCATGCTCACAATTCTCAGGGCTGGGAAAAACAGAAAAAAGTGATTGAGTAAATTCTTTAGAACATTTGAAAGAACAATATGAACGCAGAACTGCATTAGCAGAGCTATTTTAGGATTTACTGTTTCAACAGCATGACTTTTACCTTGTTTCCAGCTCCCTCTGCTGATTAAACTGCTAAACTTCAGACATGCAATCATTCACTTGCACTTGCCTTAAAACATATTTTATTTTTATTGTATGTCTGTATGAAATGTACAGTATGTGAGTATAATTAAACAGAAAACAAAATGTTTACAGTTGTCCAATGAAGAGGCCCCCATTCATTCTAATCCTCACAGAGAGAATAAAGGAGCTGTATTTGCTCGGCATATTCAAAACCTGGGCTGTGGACACAGGACACAAATACAAATTACCCAAACAGCAAGTACTGGCTACTTTGATTGTGATAATGATTGACCATTGATGTTTTTAATACTTACCGGCCAGGTGTCTCAAGAATGAGAGGGATGTTGTCGAGTCGAGGCTCGTTCACAATTTCTCGGAAAGCAGAGATCCCAATCTGACCACGGCCAATGTCCTCATGGCGATCCAAATGGCAACCCAGTTTACCTGTAAAGCTCATATGCCTCATTATGGCAATACTGAAAGCAGTAGAATGTAGTTTCTGACAGTAGTGTAGTTAGTAGACAGTGTATATGAAAGGAATAACTACACAAGTAATTAACCACTAAAGGTGATGAAGGTTCTGCTATTTTATAAAGGCACCTTTTGAGTCATTGAGATGAACTGCTCTCAAGTAGTGCAGTCCAACTTCCTGGTCAAATTTGTCAAGCACAGACTTCACTCCGCCTGTGGAAGCAATGTCATAACCTGCAGAGACAAGTACAGTTTCCCTAAAACATTTGAACTTTATACTGTTTATTGCCAATGTGGAGCCATGGGACTGATTAAAACAAAGTGTCTTATAGATATTATCCTGTTGCATTTCATGTTTTACAAAGTTATTTAAAATAAATCTTACTAGAGTAAAACATCTCTGCTACTCACCTGCTGCAAATGCATGGCATGTGTCTAGACATACTCCAACACGTGTCTTATCTTGAACACGGTCAATTATGCTCTTCAGCTCATTAAAATGTCCACCCACAGTGCTTCCCTGTCCACTCATATTTTCAAGAACTAGTGAGAGGTTGTACAATGGGGAGTTAGGCAACGCATAATGAAAAGTAGTACAAGTTAATAAACTTTATGTGTATATGGCCCACGTTATCAAAAAATACACATTCTATCTAATTAATTATTGTAGTTCATGAGCAATTAGTTTACCAGTACAGACTGCAGGTACTTGTTGGTGAGCATGGTTTATAGCTTGGGCGATCCTCTCGATGCACTGTTCTTTGGTGGAGTCCATTGAGGCCCCAGGGTGGAAGTTGAACAGAGTGAGCCCCAAAGCACTGCAGCGACTGAGTTCATCAACCAGCATGGCCTGGCTCTTAGCAAATACATCTGAGTTGTAAGAAAGAGCACAGCAAACCAAACAACAGTTTCTTAACCTCTTTTTACGCAGACATTGACGGCATAAATGTAGTATCCCCTTTAGATTTTGAGAATTTTTTCCATTTCTTACATTTTATATTAAATATAAAGCCGTCTTTATTTAACATAATTATGATAATCATATCAGTATTGTAAGCTAAAGTACTTCACTTTGATTTTTCTAGAATGAAGAATGACGCTTGAAAATGAAGCTATTGATAAAGATATTGATAAAGACATTTAGAATGAAGCTGCCAACAAAAGGTACTTAAGAAACACTGGTGAAATAAAAGAAAGCATACAATATATAGAGCACAACCTACCATTTGTAAACAAAATACAAGATTTAGTTTTTAGTATCAAAATATGCAAAACTTCAGAATTCAGCAAGCACTATGTAAGAGTTATGTAACAAAGCATGTCAGCAGGTCAAACATTACTTATCATTACTTAATATACTGTATAACAAATATATCAGATGTTAAAGGTGCACTCTGACTAAAACTGTCTTTATGTTGTCATGTAGTGTGGGGAAATGCAGAATTGCATATTGTATATTACATCTCTCAGCCTCAGTTTTTGCAGGAGTTATGCTTTTGTGTTGTTGCTTTTACATAAACTATATTGCCAAAGGTATTCGCTCGTCTGCCTTCACAAATATATGAATTGAGTGACATCCCATTCTTAATCCATAGGGTTTAATATGATGTGGGCCCTTTGCAGCTATAACTCTTCTGGGAAGACGTTCCACAAGGGTTAGGAGTGTGTTTATGGGAATTTTTGACCATTCTTGCAAAAGTACATTTGTGAGGTCAGACACTGATGTTGGATGAGAAGGTCTGGTTCACAGTCTCCACTCTAATTCACCCCAAAGGTGTTCTGTTGGGTTCAGTTCAGGAGTGCATGCCAGTCAAGTTCTTCTCCACCAAACTTGTTCATCCATGTCTTCATGTTGGAACAGGAAGGGGCCATCCCCAAACTGTTCCCACAAAGTTGGGAACATGAAATTGTCCAAAGTCTCTTGGTATGCAGAAGCATTAAGAGTTCTTTTCACTGGAACAAATGCAAACCCAGACCTGTCCCATCAGTGGCTGTGTGCTTTACACCACTGCATCCGGCACTTTGCATTGCGCTTTGTGATGTAAGGCTTGGATACAGCTGCTCGGCCATGGAAACCCATTCCATGAAGCTCTCTATGTTCCTTGAGCTAATCTGAAGGCCACATGAAGTTTGGAGGTCTGTAGTGATTGACTCTGCAGAAGGTTGGTGACCTCTGCACACTATGACCCACTCATTTTATGCGGCCTACCACTTCGTGGCTGAGTTGGTGTCATTCCCAATCACTTCTGACAGCTGACTGTGGAATATTTAGTAGTGAGAAAATTTCATTACTGAATATCCTATCATGGTACCTCACTGGATTTCACTGAGCTCCTGAGAGCGACCCATTCTTTCACAAATGTTTGTAGAAGCAGTCTGCATGCCTAGGTGCTTGATTTTATACTTTATGGAAGTGATTGGAACACCTGAATTCAATGATTTGGATGGGTCAGTATAGTGTATATTATTAATCTGTACTGATCAGTATAATATGCAGGTTACAAAGTAATCACATATTCTTACTATAAGCAACCAATCATTAAACATATTAGTGCTGGTGAGTAAGAATCAATGGGCAATCATACAGCAGCATGCCAAATTTAGCAAAATCATAAGCAGGGAGATTTCCCAGTATTCAAACAGAAAATACTGCTCTAGAGACTAATGTGACACTGCTGTAAGATTCAGGAAGGTGTGTATATGTATTAAGAGTTGTACTATGCATTATGTTTTTGGCCCAAGTGTCCCTTTAACATGTTTGTTTTCTATCAGCTGGGGGTATAGCCTAATCATGTGGACAGACCTTCCTTGGGAGAGCCACAGTTCATCAGGTAAGATCCATGTGGCAGAATATGCGTTGGCTCAAAGCCATGTCGAGCGCACGCTTGCTGGAATTTCAGTGCAGCCGTCTGATCAAGGGCAGGTCTTTGCCAAGAGCGTTGGGAACCCAAAAACAATCCAAAACTATGACCCGCCATGTATACACTTGCTTCAACTGCTTTCCATATGCCACCTTAAAAACATTTTATATATACATTATATTAACACTATATTAACTACATATATATTATATTTTACAAATTTTCTGCATTTATAATAATAATAATAATAATAATACATTTTAACTAATGCATTTATATTAGGATATGCTCTAGGTGTCTTACCTGCTATGGAGACATGAGCACCAATGTACTTTTGTTCTTTAGTCCTTTCTTTCTTTTCCCTCACCACTTCTTCAGTGCTGTCTTCTGACAGTTCACTTAATTCAGCTGAGTCTTCAATTTCCTGCATTTTTTGTGGATGTCCTTCTTTTCTCCTTTTTGCTCCTCTTTTGCGTGGACCCATCCTTTTTTCCAAGTTAGTTACCTGATGAGGTCAACAGCACCATCCTTACATATTTCAACAAGCTACATGGGCTTTGTTACATACAGCTGAACACAATATTGGGTGAATTTCATACATACAGCATTTTCTTTGTATTGATCCCACTTTTTCAAGTTTAGATCCAGTACAATGCACCACTGAGGATACTGACATCCTCATATAAAACAAGTCGACAGTGTGCAAGAATCTGTTACCAGGTTATGACAAATAAGACAATTTGTGTTCTTTTTTACATTTATTTGGAGTTGATTTGTTATCACACGCATTCAGGCTGGTGGAAATTTCTTGGACAAACAGCTCTTAGGTGTCGGTTGTCCTTTACATCACTAACGTCAAGGATTTAAACAACTACAGAAAAACGAACAAAATATCACGCTGGGATATTATACAAAAAACTAACTGATTCATGACATGTATCTATATCACCATAATAAATGTTCATTTTAATATTCAATTTATTATTCAATTATTAAAATAAATAATAAAGAGCCATTAAGCGCTATAGCTACAACACTACATGGATTTAGCCCATTGCTAATCCAGGTTTTTCAGAATACTCAGAATATAGTTTTCGGTATGCATTAGAATGCATTTGTTCTCAATACACGAACTATTATGTAATAATATGAAAGACAAAAATGTAAAAGTTTCATTTTATCCACGCTTACGTTAACAGCTCAGAGTTTGTATTGCGTCCAGGCGATGGACCTTATTTGAGAGTGTGTGTAGCCCCGCCCCTCAGTACTTCAATGTGGGCGGGGTGTGTCTGGTGACGCACATGAAGGGGCGTGGTCATGTGCCTGATATACTGTATAACTTACTGCAGAAAACGTTAATAACAAGCAAAAACAAAAATGATGTTTAGTTGTATAAAGACTCGGATAATACATCCCTACTTACAGTTTGAGTATTTACAAGAAAATATGATAAGTTCTAAAGAGACAGGTAGACAGATAGATAGAGAGACAGACAGATAGACAGACAGATAGACAGTCAGACAGACAGATAGACAGACAGACAGACCTGGGGACTCCTGCAGTTATTTTATTGTATCCCCCCCAAAAGCTTTTTATTGTAGTGAATGGTTTGTGAAATATGACGTCATTTTCTGACTCGGGAAGAGAGAAAGTAAGCTGTTGTCAATCTCAATGTGCAGGGTTTTGCCCACTTTAGGCTTTATCTATATATTCGGTAAATAAAAGAGAGGAAAAACAGGAGTGCGTGTCATTCTTGGTCAATTGCGATCTGTGGACTTTTAATACTGAAGGTCAAAATTTTCCCTTTTGCTAACCCCCCCTTCCGACAGACCGCCGCTCACACACAATTCATACCGAGCAGTAAAATGGCCGACCGTCAACCAACTGACTTTTCAGCGCTTTAAAACCAGTTTGGTCTTTCCTTCGTTTACATTATCGCATTATATAGCTACAAACAGCACTGTGGAGGACTCGTTACCACAATTAGCTGCATCGCTGGGTACCTTTAATGGAGTGTGTTGGATTTTAAGTCGCCTCGAATGCCTCAAAATTTACAATTTCGCACTGAAGCACTTTAGCAGTAGCTAGCCTCCTAGCTACATTTCATGTAATTCCTGGGGTAAGTGTCTCTTTTTCTAGACTGTCGTTTTTCTGACCAGGCCCAGTTGTGTGCATGTAAAGAATTGATGCATAAATAAATATGTTTACAAACCGCTCCGAATCGACGCCAGGAGAAAGCTAGTCTGTCTACCCCTTGCTAGTTAGCTAGTCAAGCTAATGCAAGTTACTCGGTTTTTCCAGCTTCAGTGATTACCGAGCTTTGCAGCTCGCACTATAAAGCAGTCTACGGTATTAATAAGTCGTTCGCACACAATGTGGTTAGCGAGTATTTGAGAACCAGGAGGATAAACCCTTTGAACGAGGCGCGTTTCTTTGACAGCGGACTGTAAATATTTGGCTAGCCGGCTAACTAGTAAGCTAGCGGGAGTTTGCTTATTTATATTGGGTAGATAGCCAGCTAGCTAACTAGCTTCTTTATTGGACTTGTCACCCGGTGCACGTTGCTCAGCGTGGATGAGCCTTTACTTGCTTACCGTCGTAAATTAAGTTGAGATTCCTTGTTTAATAGGCCTCGAATGGATTAGCTACTGGACGTGAGCATACCTGATAACAGCCCTTTACGTTTATGGCATTTGGCCTTTAGTTGCTAAGCTCATGGGGTTTGTTTCCTGCCCTGTGTTCGGGACAGATTTCACCGCTTTTCTGGAGAACGTCTTTACATTTTGCCTTTTTAAGTTATAGAATTTCGCCAAATATGGTGTTGGGGTGCGACGGCGTCAGTGAGCTGGAGCTGCGCACTATCTGTTGCACAGAAATGCTCCTAAAGACATGGGCGGCTGGTGAATGGAGGGCCAGCAATGTCAGGATTATTATTCAACATACTGGACATATTGGACACATTCAGTTCAGAATATAGATTTTCATTTGCCCAAATTCATGTTTTGTTCATTTTCAATTCCATAAAACTGTATAGTGGAGTTGACCATTGCAGTACTTTCATTTTATTAGAAAGGTGCGTCTGGAAAGGGAACAGCAGTTCATGGAAGACAAGAAAAGGAAGAAGGAAGATAAAAGGAAAAGGGAAACCCCACAGAAGGTAAAAATGCTGTTATGTACCTTAGGCATCAGGTAGTTTGAGTTACAGGCTGGCATGTGGCATCTGAATTTATTGTGAGCCATCTGACTGCAATACATATGTTAATTGGCCAAAATGCCTGAGATCTTCTGATATCTTGACCATAATTTTCACAGTGCTCTTTATTATCTTGAGATCACAAGAAAAATAATTTGTGATTTCGAGAAAACCGCTGTTGTTATCTTGAGATCATGAGAAATATGTCATGGTCTGAAGAAAACATCTATTGTTATCTTCAGAGCATGAGAAAAAAAAAGAAACAACACATGACCTTTCCGGACTTCCGTACGTGTGTTTCTCTACCACAGTTTGCCACCAGTTACAATCATTTATTCATGAACAACACTGTGTGCGTTTTGACTGTTTATAGTTACATTTAACATTATAAATGTGAAAAGTTATAAACTGTTATTGCATGTTATTGCTTGTGTTATAGCAGTCATTAACATTTGCTCCATCGCTGGCCTCTCTTTTTCTCTCTGTCTTGCATTAGTAAGCCAAAGAAATGTAAAATCCTCACAAAGTGCCGACACTCAAACTACTTCCATAAATTTCAAATAAATATCTGCTAGGGTTCACCCATCATATACAGTCACTCACAAAAGTGTGTACACCCATCTCATTTCCGCGGATATTTTATTATAACTTTTCATGGGACAACACTATAGAAATGAAACTTGGATATAACTTGGAGTAATCAGTATACATCTTGTATAGCAGCACTGGTTTACCATCTTCTGAAAATAACTCAACACACAGCCATTAATGTCCAAATAGCTGGCAACACAAGTGAGTACACCTCACAGTGAA
>JAOTRJ010000055.1:14682517-14696262 GCA_028564905.1 Leptodoras praelongus
ACTGCCTTAACCCTCTTGGGCATGGAATTCACCAGAGCTGCACAGGTTGCTACTGGAATCCTCTTCCACTCCTCCATAATGACATCACGGAGCTGGTGGATGTTAGACAATTGGATTTGGGTCTGAAGACATACTTGGCCAGTCCATCACCTTTATCTTCAGCTTCCTCAGCAAAGCAGTTGTCATCTTGGAGGAGTATTTGGGGTCAATGGTCATTTGGTTTACAATGTTGGAAAAGAAAGGGAGGCGATTATGGTCTGCTTAATAATGTCACATGCTGGAATTCATGGTTCCCTCAACGAACAACAGTGCCTCAGTGCTGGCAGCACTCATGCAGCCCCAGACCATGATGCTACCACCACCATGCTTGACTGTAGGCAAGACACATTTATCTTGGTACTCCTTACCAGGGAGTGAGGCAGACAAGCTGACCACAGGACATGGTGCCAGTAATCCATGCTCTTGGACTGCTTGTCTGCAGCAAACTGTTTGCAGGCTTCCTTCTGGGACGATAGCCATGCAGACTGAGTTGATGCAGTGTGCGCAGTATGGTCTGAGCACTGACAGGCTGACCAGCCACTTCTTCAACCTCTGCAGCATTTCTGGCAGTACTCATGCATCTCTTTTTCTGGTGAAGCCAACCTCTGGATATGACGCTGAACACATGGACTCATCTTCTTTGGTCAAGGCCTGTTCTGAGTGGAACCCATCCTGGAAAACAGCTGTATGATCTTGGCCACCATGCTGTAGCTCAGTTTCAGGGTGTTGGCAAACTTCTTATAGCCTAGCCATCTTTGTGGAGAGCAACAATTCTATTTCTCGCATCCTCTGAGAGTTCTTTGCCATGAGGTGCCATGTTGAATGTCTAGTGGCCAGTATGAGAGAATTGTACCCAAATTTAACAGCCCTGCTCCCCATTCACACCTAGAACCTTGTAACTCTAACAAGACACATGAGACAAGACACAACTGGGCACAATTTGGAAATGTTCATTATGAGATGTACTCATTTGTTGCCAGCTATTTGGACATTAATGGCTGTGAGTCAAGTTATTTTCAGAAGACAGGAAATCTATACTGCTATCGAAGCTGTACACTGACTTTGTATTCAATTTTCATTTCTATAGTGGTGTTCCATGAAAAGATGTATTTGCAGAAATATTTGCAGAAATGTGAGGGGTGTACTCACTTTTGTGAGTGACTGTATTCTCAATATATATTGAGAATAACTCTCAATATATCTCATAACTCTGTATATAAACATAAATCAGATATTTGTGGAATTTTGCGATTTTTCTGTATTTTAAATATGACTGTTGCCAGTCCACTTTGTTAATATTGTACTTTTTAAATTTCAGGTGGTCGAGCAAAAAAACAAAGGTAATTTTTTTGATGTTCCATAATTGCTTCACTGCTACATCTGTAGGTCTTGTGTGTTGTCTTAAATTTCAGTTAACTTAAATGTGGCTTTCTCTAATTTTCATGATTTTCCCATGACAGTGCCAGAACTGACCAAGACCCCATCTGCCCAATCTCCTGCCGTCCCCAGCTCGGTCTCTCCCAGCCCTGGCCCTATCTCTTCTACAACATCCTCCCCTGCCACCCCGGCTGCTGGTGCCCCCCCTCAGGGTGGGAACAATGCTAAGCGGTCGGCGGTGGCCAACGGACAGCCCTCCCCCAGTACCCAGGCCCCACAGCGCTACATGCCCCGTGAAGTGCCCCCTCGATTCCGTTGCCAGCAGGACCACAAAGTGCTACTGAAGAGGGGCCAGCCACCATTGTCCTCCATGCTGCTGGGAGGAGGCAACAGTGGGGGAGACAGCCCCAATGCAACAGTGGCCGCTGCCTCAGGTAACAATCTTTCAAAAATCAATCAAAAAACAGTCTTTATATTAAATAACTACATGGTTTTAGGGGTGGAACCAAAATGTGATCTGGTGACTTCTATTGTTAAAGTATACTCTTCTGACATTGCAAATTTGCAAAGTAGTGTGCAACAGAAAAGTATGGTACCCCTGAAACTTCAGTATCTTTTTATAAAATTGATAGGCTGCTGACTCTGGTGGTCTGAAGAGATTTCTGTTATTATTCTTTCATTTTTACAGATACCTGCTTGGGTTCTGCAGGTTCAGCTGCTTCCTCTCTGCCCCACACATCATCCTCCTCATCAATCGCTGCTTCTTCTACTACTACAAATTATGCAAATTCCATGTGGGGGGTGAGCTCTGGTAGCCAACCCCTCTCTCAGGGCAGGGAGAAGGTGATAGTGGATGGGTCAGACCTGGAGGAATGGCCTAGTATCGCTGCTGGGGATGGAGCCAGAACAGGAGATAAAGCCGTTTCAGGAGGTGCAGATGGCAACGGAATGCCAAACTGTAGTGCCTCATGGGTAGAAAGGCAACAACCGAAGGTTGTGGGAGGAGTAAATGAAGGTGGGAAAGGAGTTAGTTCTGGTAGCCCCTCCCCACCTACATCCTCTTGTTCAACCAATGAATGTATGCAGCCTAGTAGTGTTGTTTGGGGGTCCCAGGGAGCCACGGGTGGAAATTCAGTAGCAGCAGGATCATTGCCCTCCGTATCCAAAGCCTCCCCTCTTTCAGGGACTGAGTCCATTGGTGTCAGCTGTGGGTTTCCAGGTGCCAATTTTAACCCTAATGCCAATCCCTCTGCCTGGCCAGCCCTGGTACCAGATGGGGCTGGGGCAGCTGCAACAGAGGGTGGCTCCACTCCTCTCCAAAGCTCAACATCATTGTCTGCCAACAACTCTGTTTCTGTGAATCAAGCTTCTCATCAGCACCAACTTCACCAAATGCAATATAGAGACATAGAGCCACCCTGTAGAGAATGGGGTGGTACAGCACTGGAGCCAGGAGCAGGACCAAAAAACTCAGCAGTGATAGATGGGGGTGATGGAGACTCTGGAAGTACTGGGGGAGGGGATCTTTCTGCATCTTCTTCTTCTTCCACTTCTTCATCTACTTGGAGAACTCAGCCTTTTCCTGCAAATTCCAAAACGGGTGCCTCAAGAACTGATGCATGGGAGAGTGGAGCTGGGGGTAGTTCTGTATCTGCTGATGCAGAAAACTCATGGGGGGTTAGTGGAAAGGATGACAGAGTAGGGTCTGTGGGTGGGAGTTCATGGGGCACTGGATCTCAGGGAGCATGGAATGGGGGTGCTGGTGAATGGGGTAATTCAAGTAGTGTTGGCAATCCAGGTGGGGGAAATGGAGATGGCTCAAGCAGTAACAGCAGCACCAGTGGTGGTAGTGCTGGAAATCCTTCAGTTTCTTCCTCCACAACTTCAACCATGACAAGAGCTTGGGACAATCATAAAGGTTCTGGAGATGGAGCAACAGGAGACTCTAATGAATGGGGAGGGCAGGGAACCAGGGGTGGAGGGGGTACTTCATCCTCCAGTGGTGGGGGAAACTCAAGAAATGGCAATCAGCAACATGGCCACCACCGTTCTCATCAGCCTCCCAATGCTGAAGTGGCCTTACAGAATCTGCTCAACCGGCCTGACCTGGACCCCAGAGTGCTGTCTAACTCAGGATGGGGGCAGACACAGATCCGACAAAATGTGGCATGGGACTTGGAAGGAGAAGGAGGAACAGCAGGTGGTACCAGATCTTCTGCTCCAAGCCATGTTCCACCATACTCTACTGTCACTTCAGCCACTGCCCCATCATCCTCATCTTCGCATGCTGTTCAACCTCATAACACCAACCTGAACTCCAGTTCAGTTCTTGCACCTCAATCTGTCTCACCCCGTGAAGGCTGGGATAACAGTAGTAGTAGTAGTAGCAGCAGTAGTAGTTCCTCTCTGCCTAATCGAGGTCCACAGCCAGCTGCCAACAGTATCCAAAACCCTACTGTTCCTCAACCTGCTAGTGGAGTGGGTCATTTAGCAGGGGGGCAAAACAAGCCTTCAGGAGGCTGGGGAGAGTTAAGTCCATCTGAGAAACAAGGGAAAGGTTGGGGCAGTGAGGGTTCGGAATGGAGAGATCAGGTAACAGGGAGTGGATCAACTGGATGGGGAGATTTTAGAAAACAGGGTACTCAAGTAGGAGGTGGTGAGGAGTGGGGTAATAACCAGGATGAGAAAGGCACTGGAGGTTGGACTGAAAGGGGTAGAGGGGATGAGGGAAACTGGGGACAGAGAAGTGGTAGTGAATGGAGGGAGCAGGAGACCAAAGCAGTCAGTGGGAATTGGGGTGATGGGAAGGATAATGGAGGTACACGAGTAGACTCAGAAGTAGGTACATGGGGAAGCTGGGATGAAGGCACACCAAGGAAAGCTTGGGGATCAGGAGGTACTGACACAGCTGGAGTTGGAGGAGGGGGGGACCTGGGTAGCAAATCTCACTCGGGCTGGGGGGGGAATGTACACACTTCACAGATGCCAAACAGCCAGTCGACCTCTCTGAAAGGTCAGGCACAACAGCAGCAACAATCACAACCCCAGCAGTCACAGTCACTGGACACAGGGGTCATGCAAGGGGGCTGGGGAAGACAAGGAGTTTCTTCAGCCCCAAGCCAAAGTTCAGGGTGGACCTCAGGGCCCATACCCCAAATATCCAGTGGTCCTGGGAGCAGTTCAGAGCCAAGTGGCTGGGAGGAACCTTCTCCACAGTCTATTAGTAGGAAAAAGGAAATAGATGATGGAACTTCAGCCTGGGGTGATCCTAATAACTACAACTTTGTCAATTATTGGGATAAGAACAGTGGCTCACCTGGACAGGCACAACCAATGCAGTCTCAGCAGCAGGGACCTCCACCTATGCCAGGAAGAGTGCCTACAAGCATTGGGAACAGGGACATGAACCTCTCACATTCTTCCAATAAGGCCCCAGCAGTGGGTAAGAATGGTATTTTGTAGTTGTTAATTAGGAATATTAGAAATGGTAACAGCAGTTACTTTGTAGTGGTCAGAGGATTACTAAACATGTCCACCCATTAACTAGTCAGATGAAAGAAAGCACTCTGTGAGTGGAACTAGCAGAGTTTTTGTTTTCCTTATCTAATTTCCACATCTGGCTATTATTTATTAACGCAGACGTTAGTTTCTTAATAGCGTGTAATATATAGCCTGTAATATATTAATATTTTCAACAAATTCTCTGCTATCTAATATCTTCTATGTATTTGCCTCTGATTGATTACTAGCTACGTCTGGATGGGGCAGAAGCAGTTCTCCCTCTAGTCCATGTGTGGACAATGGCACTGCAGCTTGGGGTAAGCCCGCTGACACGTCCACAGGTTGGGGTGATCCAGATGATGCTGGGAATGCATCAGGTTGGGGAAATCCCTCCAACCCAATCAAGTCTGGTGAGGAACTTGCACTCCTGCATTAGAACCTTAGTTATGAGCAAACAAAAAATAAAACACACAAATCAAACATACACAACCATGCACAGTACATGCAGTTAATTGTTTTTTTGATTGTCTGATGACATAAAACAGAATTTACTTGCATAGAAATAAAAAAGAAAAGTCAAAAGTAGACAGCAAGAATGTGTGTGGTATTAATTTATTAATTAATAAAGTTGTATGTGCAATTAGCTTAGTAGTCATGTTTGTTTCAATAGGTTCAAAGTCTATGCAAGAAGGCTGGAGTGAGAGAGAAGGCTCTGTCAGTGCCTCTCGTCACTCTAGCTGGGAGGAGGAGGATGAGGGTGGCGTTGTGTGGAACAGTGCTGGATCTCAAGGCAGTAGCTCTTCATACAACTCTGGGAGTTGGGGAGGCAAGAAGGCTAACAAGGTATATTAAATAACATTACATTCCCAACTTGATATTGTACTAACTTAAATAAGATATGGTTTGATAGTGGAGCAAGCTGCAGCAATTGGTGTTTATAATTAACGAATGTGTTTTTTCACCTTCAGGGTTCAGTAAAAGTTGGTGACTCTTGGATGAACCCTATGACTAGACAGTTTTCAAACATGGGGCTTATGGTTAGTATTGCATGAATAATTGAAAATATATTAATAGTTATCAGTATGTGCAGTACATCAGTAGAATAGTGTGGAATCATTAAACTAATGGAGTTGGTTGTTTTATAGGGAGAGGACCCCAGTGGCCGTCCTTTGGATCTGGCCCCTGGCCCTCCCCAGGATAAAAAGATGGATGGAGATAAGCGAAGCATGGTTTTGAGTGACTACAATGGAGAGATGCGCAAAGGAGGGCGTGGAGGCGGAGGAGTAGTCTTCCGTTCATCTGGTTCCAAAGAGGTGGGGCCTACTGAGACCGGGCCTTATTATGATAAGGTAACTTGTCACTGTATTTTAAGAAATCTCTTGCTTAGCTTTTCTGATTATTAATTAGGGTGCCCTGTTTATCCTTTTATTCTCCTCTTTGAATTTACTTGACTTCACGTACCTATCCCTCTCTGTTCCACCTATTTCCTCTCTATCAAATCCTGTATTCGGCCCTGTCTGCTTTGCTCTCACTGTGATCAGCAGACCTTGCCCTTCAACAATCAGGATGGGTGCCTTGGGGAGGAGGGGCCTTGTTCTCCATATTCTCCGCCCACTGTCTTCAAGCCCTCTCCCCTCTACAACCACCCCAATCCCCCTAGACAAGTAAGGCTGTGCCACTGTATCTCTCTTAGCCCATCTCAATCTCACTGCATAACTCCTGGCCAGTTTAAATTGTTGCGTGTATAAATCCTTCATTAAATCAAAATCCAAGTACCACCCCAAAACTACCCCTTTGTTCTCCCTTCTTTCCTCTGATGTGTGTTTTCTATCTTGGTAAGCATTTTATTCCCTTCAATCCTATTGCATTTGGGATGTAGATTTTGTGCTTGTATTTACACTTTCTCTTGACACTGTCTGCAGGTGGGTGGTCATATATTCGGGAGTGGTGGTGGAATGGCACAGCCAAGGCACCAGCCAGGGATACCACCCATTAACCCAACTGTGCGAGCGCAAGTGCCTCATCAGTTCCTGACACCACAGGTACATTACTTTGATAGTTTCTTTTAACTGGCATGCTGATTAGTTGTTAGTTAGACAGGTAGTTAGTTATTTTACAGTCTACTGTCTCTGTTGCCACTGTGAGAGTTTCTGTTTCTTGTATATTGGCTAGACACATGAACTTTTTATTGCCTTTCTTATGCAAATAGGGATAAAACTTGTATACATTTAAAGTTTATATCCAGGTTGAATTAATTTCTTACTGAAGATGCACCGCTGGTGTTTTTGGGCCAGTGTTTATATCCTGTATTTCTGTTATACGTGTCTCCTGATGCAAAAACATAGAAATTAATAAAATGCAGAAATTGAAATGGTGTATCTAGATGATAGCTTTGTGGATATTTGTTCCATCTATTATCATTGCTTTGAAGCATTTTTGGTTCAATTTTTTTTGTTAGGTTTTGAGATGAGAGTAGGTTGATGCCCGGTTCTTAGTGCCTTGTAATGTATAAGTCGGAAAATTGACTGATTAGATATCGTGCCATAAATAGGGAAGGAACTGTTTTTTGTTTTTTCTTTGTTTTTTTTTACCATTTGTAGGCAGGGAATTAAAAGTTGCAACTTCACCTCAAACGCAGCATAATTATGAGTGTTTGAAATTACTAAGTTCCTTCGCTGACTGCAGTTATAGCCAAGATATTGTACTTGGACCACGCTGTCATTCATCATGTAAGAGCTATATGTAGCAAACTTGGCATCCTGCTTTGTTTATTATCAGGTATACTAGTTCTACAGATATAGTGTCAGTGTAGCAGTGAGCTTGACCACAATGATGTCACCTTTTAATGTGTGTGGGTGAGGGGTAAAAACAATTTCATGTTTAGATCTTTTCAATTTTATCATGGTTGTTAAAATGAAACACTCCATTCTGTGCTTTGTGCCCTGTCTGCTTGGATATTTTTTGAATTTCAGACATTCTGTTTAACACACCAGAGATCTCTGTGCCTGTGTGTGTTCCAGTAGACATTTTACAGTAGCCTGGTGTTGTAAGTGTTAGTCTGTGGTCCCAGGTATAAGAGCTGGGTAATAATCCAATATTTATTTGTTACTGTGATAAATTAGGATACATCATGTCATAATATACTTTTATAAGTATATCGTGGATATCATCCTTACTTAAAGAACACTGACCAACTGCATGTTTCATTATGAAGTGGGTATATTTAGTCCTGGTTAATTGGATTTACTGCAGTGCATTATGGGAAAAGTTGAATAAAATATGTTCCTAATTTTTGATAGTGTGTGTTGAATGTGGCACTTGTTTTAATCAGTTCTGACATTTCAAACCTCATGAAAGATAAACGTTGTGAAAGATAAACCGTATCTTGCATTGTGAAGTTACGTTTTTTAAAAGTGTAATTCTATATCAAGATCAAGCGATTATTGTTATAACATTTTTGCCCATATCGCCAAGATCTATCTGGCCTAGTAGCCTGGTGTTGCCTAAACATTTTGCCCTGCTTAGATACAATAACTGCATGATAAAATGTATTTGAATTATTAGATAAACCTATTTATTGCCTTTTTTTACACCAATTATCTGCCAATTTCAATATGATTCCAATATAATCCTACTTGTTATTTATCTATAATTAGGTATAACCCCTTCAGTGGCTTTTAAAACGGTTGCTGGTGTAACTGGTTGATGCTGTTGTCTAGGTGCCAGGCTCTGTGCTGAAGCAGATGCCTCCTCCAAATGGGGGTGTTGGAGCAGTGGGTGGAGGAGTTTTCCCTCCTCAACTGTCCCCACAACACATCGCTATGCTCAGCAGCATCTACCCCCCTCACATCCAGTTCCAGCTGGTAAGTGTAAGAGCTGGTGTATCAGTTTATGTATTTTCCTTTGAATAGCCCAGAAATATAACTCAAAAAGGTTTTGTGGTTAATAGTTATTTCACTCTCTGACTCGCTTCACCATAGGCATGTCAGCTGCTCCTGCAGCAGCAACCTCAGCAGCAACAGCAGCAGCAGCTCTTACAGAACCAGCGCAAGTTCCCTCAGAATGTGCGTCAGCAAGCAGACCCTCAGCAGGTGTGGACCAATGACTACAGTGCTAATTTGATAAACACATTACTCTCTAAAATTCTGACACTTTTGATGTACTAAAGTTTTGAAATAAAATTTTATGTGCTTTTTCCACTTACAAGCTTGCAAGAATCATGGCTGTACTCCAGCAGCAAAGGCAGCAGCAACAGCAGGTTGGCAGTGTAGGGGGAAGCTCTAAACTTTCGCCATCTCACCTTGGTAGTAGTAGCCAAAAAATGCCCATGTCTGACTCACTGTCTCACTCTGGACTGGGAACCTCAGTTGCAGATCTGCATCAAAAATCATCATCTGCATATTCAGGTAAGTGCTTATGGTAGCCTCTTCAGTGAGTCCCCCACCAGTTAACTAGCATTTTGTCTTACCTAATTTTACATGTTTATCAATGCCAGGGTTTGGTTCTGGTGTAAATCTGTCTGGTCTTGAGTTGGGGTCCATAGCTGGTGGTCCAGGTAGTTTGAAAGAAGGTGGAGGACAGCAGTCTCGCTTTAAATGGATGATGGAAGGTCACTCACCAGCTCCCTCTTCTTCTGATGATGCACTTCACAAAAATGGTGAGAGGGCCTCTAGGGGATGGACAGAGGTCGATTAAAAAAAAAAATTGTTGTTGACAATCCTTGTTAACTATGCTTTTTATTGCTATTTCTAGGCCCTATTGCTACTCCTCTGAAGAGAGGAGGCTCCCCATATTCCCAGTATGATGTATTGGGTGCTGAAGGTTTGGGTGGCCCTCTCCAAGGGTCCTCCGACAGCTGGCAGAGAACTCCTGGAAACAAAATGGGAACCAAGACTGGAACATCCAGCTGGCCTCCAGGTAAATATTAGTTTACTTTAATTTATGCTACACAACATATCTACAGTCAGCTCCCAAATTATTGGTTCACCTTCAGTTGGAAAATAAGATAAAGAAGGGTTATAAAATTTCCACAGGATCAAACAATAATAAGGAGATGCCGCATAGGACACTCAGCTTTGACACACCGACACCTGCTTCTTGGAGAAGATGCACCATCTTGCAAAAACTGCAGTTCATTATTAACAAATAAAACGTATCTTAATAGAATTCCCTGCCATCAATGATATGACAAAAAATTACCAGAAAGACAGCAACACGAAAGAACTCTTTCTAAGAAATCCACCCGAGAAGATTCTGAACTTCCTAGATTATCTAAAGTTAAAAGGTTAAATTTAAGATGTAAATCTACCCTATAACTTATTTCAGGTAGAAAAATAATGCAGATATGCCAGTGCCATGTATAGAGCCTAACTGTGCTGAAAGAACCATAACTGCCCTATGAAATTGCCATAGTAGCTTAAAATTAATGTATGAGAGAAATATAGCCATTAATTAAAGTACATAGTGAGGAGGAGGATTAGTGAGGCAAAAATGTATTCGGTAAGCAGTTTTGGAGATCACTTTTTGGCATCACCAAGCGTCCATCTACAATTAAGACGCATGTACTATACCCACTATTTGGAACAAATATTCATCTACCCAAAAATGTAAAGTCCTGTAAACTTTGGACCTGGATAAAAAGGAGGTTTATTCAAAAATTAACTTAATCCGATTTAAGTATGGTGGAGTATTTGATGGTTTGGGTTTTTTTTTTTTTTTTAAGAGCCACTGGGAACCTTAGTATACACGGCGTCATGGACTCCCTGAAGTTCCATTTAAGTGAAAATCTGGCTGCCTCTACCAAGAGACTACAGTTCGGTCAGAGCTCTTGTAGCAGACAACTGAGCCAAAATATGCACCCAAATCCATACATACATAATCAGTTTTCTGGCATTGTCACTCCAGTCTTCTAACCTAAATCCCACTGAAATCCTGTGTGCTCAGATTCCTTGTTCTGTATTCGCCAGTTACATCAAGCATTATATGACAAAACCTTGCACAAAGTACTAAATTCAGTGAAGCTAGTAATTTTGACACAAAGTAGCCGCGAGCTCAGAGAGCAAGATTGGCCGTGCTCTTAGGGTGGGAGGGGCAGCATATGCTCTTCCCCATGTCAATCAGAGTGACACTGTCCAATCACGGGCATCTGTGAGCTCATGCATACAAAAGGGGGCGGAAGCGCTTTCCTCAGAGTGCGTTACACCGTTCCCGAACGTTGCATGAGCAGCAGTTCGAAAAGAAGCGGTGGTTTGCGTCACGTGTTTCGGAGGAAGCATGTGATGGCTTCGCCCTCCCTGACTGGCAGCTTGTCGTGTGACATGGGGGAAAGTACTGATGGGTGGGAAAAAATTGGTGGGAGAAAATTTGGGGGAGTGTTGACTTAATGAATGTGTTTGGGTTAAAGCTGTAATATTGATGTTTTCAGAGTGAAATAGAACTAAGAGCAAATAAATGTTTTCTGTAACTTTTTAAACCCTTCTTTACTAAGGGTGCCAATAATTCTTCATCTGATTGTTTACTTTTTATTTAGTGAACTATTTATTTGTTTTACTGTGTTCGTGTAGAATTCCAGCCAGGTGTTCCCTGGAAAGGAATACAGAGTGTTGATCCTGAATCTGACCCCTACATGACTCCTGGGAGTATGCTGAATTCATCTGCAGTGTCAAGCCTTGGTGATACTGAGCACCAGTTGCTAAGAGATAACACAGGTAGCTACACTCACATCAGTGGTGATCAGGTCTTCTTGCAAAGAAAACCCAAAAGACAAAATTGATATTTAAATTTAAATAAAAATCTTTTCCTCCTCCAGAATCAAACCCCTCCCTAAACACCTTGCTGCCTTCACCTGGTGCCTGGCCCTATAGTGCCTCAGACAGCCCCCTGAACAATGCACACAATTCAGGTAACAGAGGTTTTTCTACACTGAAAGTTTTTTTTTTTTTTTTTTTTTCTCTCTCTAACAAACAGATAGCTTTATGATTCATTCATATTTTTGTCCCAACAGCTAAGTATGCTGACTACAAGCCAAGCTGGCCTCCTGAGCCCATTGGACACAACAAGCCTTGGAAGACCAATCGAAATGCATCTCAACTACCACGCCCACCTCCAGGACTAACCAATCAGAAACAACCCTCCGTATCCCCATGGGCAGGAGGAGCACCTCGATTGGGGAGGGGTTGGAGTGGATCTGGAGGAAGCCAAGAAACCAGATATGGATCTGGTATTGTCCTGATTTTAGTCTCAGTCTAAAGAAAAAAAAAAAAGTCTGTAATGTCAAATTTTTTGTGTTTGCTATAACAAATGTTTCCTGATATATTATTACTTATTGTGTGGTTATGTTGCAAGTTAAAAGGATTTTGCTTTATAATTCTATAGAGGTTGACAACGATGGTGATGGACTGTGTGACTGTGTCTATTAAACAGGGTCAGCATGGAGTGATGGAGGAGCCTCAAGGGGGAGTTGTTGGCTGTTGCTGAGTAATCTTACTCCTCAGGCATGTTAACAGTATTTTTGACACTTAACTATACTGAATTAGAGAAAGCAGATGTGTTGAATTAACTTAAGTTAAAGTAATGATCTTGACTGCACTTCTCTATTTAGATTGATGGTTCCACACTGCGCACTATCTGTATGCAGCATGGTCCTCTGTTGACCTTTCACCTTGGTCTAACCCAGGGCAGTGCTCTGATTCGCTACAGTACTCGCCAAGAAGCAGCCAAAGCTCAGAGTGCACTGCACATGTTGGTATCCTTTTCTGTACAAGTGTTCACTCTATGTATAACCATAATGCTTTGCTCATCTCCAAAAACTAACTTTTGACTGTTTTGCCAGGTGTGTTCTGGGCAACACCACAATCCTGGCCGAGTTTGTGAGCGAGGATGAGGTTGCCCACTATTTTGCACATTCCCAGGGTGGAAGTACCAGTGGAGGTGGGCCACCAGGCACAGCAGGGTTGTCCAGCGTAGGTGCAGTGGGCACAGTGGGTGCTGGTAGCTCCGGAGAGAGGGAGCGGCCAGGAGGAGGAAGCTCTAACACAGCAGGTGGTGGAAATGGAGGCGGAGTCATGCCTGCAAGCTCTAGTTGGCAGAGTTTGGATGGTACGGGTGGCTCCCCAGATCCAGTCTCTGTCCAGGCACCAGGCCTGAACATCTTTGCCCAGTGGAGCAATGGTGCGGTTGGAGGTGGAGCAAACAGTAATGCGGCGGGTGTGGACCAGGGCAGGCAAGGGCTATGGGCCGCAGTGCCAGCTGGCTATTCGAGCAGCAGCCTGTGGGGATCACCAGCTCTGGAAAATCGGCATCAAATGAGCAGCCCTGCAGCTCTTCTACCTGGAGACTTGCTGGGTGGAGGTTCTGACTCCCTCTGACTGACACATTTACATACACACAAATACACACACACACTGGCAGCACACACGTCATTATGACATGAGTATATTGAAAAGCACCCAATTGTACATTAACAAGTATGTAAATGCAGGCATAAAAGCACTCTCAAACAGGAATCTGGAGGATTTACATCTATGTTTGTAGACATAAAATAATTAGTAAATGTGTTTGCCAGCATACATATATAAACAAAGTTCATAAAAACAAGCACTCAGTCATATGGTACAGATACACTCAAATGTACTCCAATGCTGAGAACCACAATTATTACCAATACCAACTTGCATTACAGCATAAGAGAGAACACTGGTTACATATGTACACACACTGTTGAACACATCAGTTTCACAAAGGCCGTGCTCTATACCCTGCTCTCCATAATCCAATTTTCATTCTAAAATCTCAGGAGCGTGAAGATGCAGAGTGTGGGGCATGGCCTC
>JAOTRJ010000055.1:14738663-14753033 GCA_028564905.1 Leptodoras praelongus
ACTCGCATTCACACACTAAGGGCCAATTTTCCCATCACCAATTCACCTACCTGCATGTCTTTGGACTGTGGGAGGAACCCGGAGTACCCGGAGGAAACCCACGCGAACACAGGGAAAACATGCAAACTCCAAACAGAAATTTCCCAGGTCGCCCCACCTGGGGATCAAACCCGGGTCCTTCTTGCTGTGAGGCGACAGCGCTAACCACTGCGCCACCGTGCCGCCCTTGGCCTAAACAATGGCATATAAATATAACACGTAAGATAAAAACTCTTCAGATTGAGGTATAGTGAGAACAATGTTGGTCAGTGAAATTTGCAATATACTGTAAAAGACAAAAGATATGATACTAAATCTTTCCTATAACCAAAGAAAACCCAGGGACTTAGGTAATCACAATTTTTGCTCAAGCAATGGTAAGATTATTTCGATTGCTTAGTTGTCGTGTTTTAAACAGCTGATTGAGTTCGAAACTTGAAATTCAGTGTGCAGCACAGGTTACTATGGCAGTGTAACCTGGTAAACAGTGAAGCACCAGTGTAATCCAGGGTAAACTCAAACAAAGCTCAAAAACTGTAAGCTAAGCAGTCAGGCCCTGGAGCATATCCTCAGCAACACTGGATGAACTGTCATTGGGGTGCCGGTCCACCATGTGCATTTGCACCTGGGGTAATTTAGAGTAGCCAATCCACTGGCATGCTTTTGGGAAGTAGGAAGGAAAACCGAGAACCCTAAGGAAACCCATGCAAACATGACATGCATAGAGAGTTAACCAAGCTCATGACTGAACGCTAGCTGCTGTACCACCCTGAAGAATAATAAATAATGTGTCAATGTGAGAACAAATACTAAAACATACAGGATGAATGAATAAAACTATGTACAGGGTGGGCCATCTATATGGATACACCTATATGAATACACCGTCTTGGGCCAGTCGAATGGCCACCAAGGTCTCCTGATCTGACCCCCTTAGACTTTTATCGGGAGACTTTGGTGGCCATTCTACCCATAGATGTGAAGATCTGTAAGTGAATGATTACATTCACAAAGCATATTTACATTACATTTACTGCATTTGGCAGACACCCTTATCCAGAGTGACTTACATGTATCTCATTTATACAGATGAGCAGTTGAGGGTTAAGGGCCTTGCTCAGGGGCCCAACAGTGGCAGCTTGGTGGTGCTGGGGCTTGAACCCCCAACCTTCTATTCAGTAACCCAACACCTTAACCCATGAGCCTCCCATGCTCCTTCTCAGGTTTTTTATTTGACATTTGCCCTTTAACTTTAATCAGTATTGCTAGTGGGAAGTAGCAGTGAACTAATATGGCATTAAAAAAGGATAAAATAAAATGGGATGAATTGACATTGAAAAGCCAGTAAGGTATATATTATATTATATTATATTATATTATATTATATTATATTATATTATATATTTATTTAATATTTCATATCCTTATCCTAAAATAAATGAAAGTTTTTTAGCCTATTATCCTGTCTTGGTTTTCGTTACCCAACTCTTCAGGAAGTCTCCATCCCGCGCATGCGCATTGCAGTTCTACCGCACACGTGTATGATGGAGCCCACAGCCGCAAATAAAGCGCCCCTAGACCCTTTTCAGGTATTATTCTCTTTATTTGACGGTTTGAAATTTGTACTTAGGCACGTGTACATGTGTGTACATTTTACATGTAGATTTTAAAGCGCATATGAGCAGTCTAGCTAAATGAAATGAAGTTTTGTGGTGCTATGTAGCTAGATCGCTAACGAGGCTAGTTTATCGCATGCATCGCCAGTAACTAGCATGACGCTCTGTGCAGGTTTAATAGAATTTCGTATACACATATATACATATATTTTTCCCTGTTAGAGTAAATAATGTCGAACCTAGCAGTTTTTTTTTAGATCGTGGAAGTGTTAGTGGGTATTTAGTGGTGACGGTGGAGGAGTTAGCTTAGAAGAGAGCAGACTTGGAGTCAGGGCCTTGGGAAGTCAGTGGCCCAAATGATAATCAAAGTAATTATTGTAAGTCATATGAGTATGAAAGTCAGCATGGATGTGCATCTGATCCACACATTTTGGATAAGCAATTGCTCTATCAAACTCCTGTATAGCATCTGGCTGTGAATATTTATAATTCTATAAGTGGCACTGTAATAATACTAAAATAACAGTAAGGTAAAGGTTACCTAAGCATATATCTAATAAAATAACTTTATAGTAACAAAGTGGCTTTGGAGTCAAACCTGATATCAAGATAATTAGAATTACGCTTTGTCGTGTGTTTTGCAGTAAGAACAGTCATGATGCTTATGGCTGGTATATGACAGTCTGGTTTATGGATATTATAGTCCTGTAAAGAGCAAAGAATAAAACCAGTATTATGGCAATATATATATATATATATATATATATATATATATATATAAAGGAACAGACTGACAAATTTCCAAATTTCCAACTTCCTATTCTCTAAATCAAGTCACTTTTATCATATCTGAAGTGTCTCGTCTCTTAGATTTGTAATGAAGGTGTGGTCTGATGTTGCTGAGGTTTTTTCCCCCATCACACACTTGCTTCAACCCACACAGAATAACTAAAACATTCTGAAATAGACCCTGACTGTGTGATTGACTGACAGTTTGGTCATGCAGTTAGTTTGTTAAGTACAATAGTATTGGAGCTCTAGTACAGATCAGCTTAGGGTAATAGGGTAACATTTAGGGTAAAAGGGTAAAGGCTGCTGCTTTTTAGAGCCTTGGTAAAGACAGAATGGGGTATGAGCAGCCCAGTTGCTACGGCAGGTTGAGTTAATTTCACTATGATTTATTAAGGGTGCATACTTGATGATAATGGCGATGCTCTGTGGATTGCAGGTGAAGAAAGCTGTACAGGCACTGCAGGCTTATTTGAAGAGCACTTCAAGCAAAACGCTTCTTCTCAACGAAACTCAACAACTCTGTCTTCTCCTTACCTTTTGGAAGATCCCCAAACAAGAGCAGACCATTCGTATGTAGGTTTCGCTTGGCCCTTTGTTTGTTCTCTGCTGTATCTCTCCTGCTGTATCTGAGAGCATGTGCATGTGTAAATCAGTCAGCAGACTATCATGATTTCTTTATTGTTTCTAGTTGTAGATATATTCTCCAGGTTTTTTTTTTTTGTATAATTCCTATTACATAACTGTATAGTTTAAAAGCACTATAGCATTTACATTTCTGATTTTAACGAGTCGTTTTTCAAGGCTGTATGATTTACAAAGTACAAAAGAAACATTTTGTCTCCAGTTACTGTGAATCTTGATGATAATTAGGCAGCTGGATGCTTGAGGAGCGGGTTAGGAGAGGTTTATTCCCTCGACATCCTGCCTTGTTTTGACCCAGGTTGAAAAAGTAGTGAAGTTTTTACTGACTGTACCTGCGACATAAAAAAAACCAACCTTATTCCCTCGGCTTTAATGTCCTCTGAGGCTGGGAGCTGATGTCGCAATGTGTGTTGGTACAGATACTCATGCAGTAGGCATTCAGATGGAGGGCAGGATCATTCCAGTGACTTTCTTTGCGATGGCACAGATTCTGAAAACGTTTAATCCCTGACCGGTTTTTCATATTACAAAATATAACCAATGTCCCGCTGTTCTCCGTTCTCCGCAGTCCTCTGCCTCACGCGCTCCGCAATGAGTCTGTCGAAGTTTGCCTCTTCACCCGGGATGAACCCAACATGACTGCAGATCAGACAGAAAGGTTCTATACGAAATTACTCACGCAGAAAGGGGTCAAGTTTATGCCTCAGGTATGCTGTCTTTCATTTGTAGTGTGAAATGTGTGAGAAATTGGCACTCCAGCAAACCCTGTCCCCTTGCAGTAGTGGATGTGGGTAAAAGTAGTGCAAAAGTGACTCGGAGCGTATCCAGATGAGCTTCCGCCACTGTTGGAGCTCATCCCTACAACCTCTGAAACAATCCATGGCCATGGTTCTCACTAGCAGTGCTCTAACACACCTTATTCAAATCATCACTTAATTACTGTGTCTTTAAAAAGCTGATCCTGCTGTATTTTAGTAGAGAAACATCTGGACTCCAGACCTGCGATTGGAAACTCCAAACATTTTAACGGATTGGGAAGAAGGTGATCTTTTAAATATTTGACTTGATTTCCGCATGCTTTTGTAGGTGATTCCTTTCAAAGTACTGAAGACTGAATACAAGCCGTTCGAAGCCAAGAGGAAGCTCCTCGGAAACTTCGAAATCTTCCTGGCGGACGCACGGATTCGCCGCCGTTTACCTTCCCACATCGGGAAACATTTCTACGAGCGGAAGAAGTAAGTATGATTTACTGTCTTAGTCAAAGTGTTTAACTTTCCGGTCCATTGTGAATTATTTTAATTAGACTTTGTACTCTGTAAGGTAAACGTTTTCAAAATAGATATTGGCACATTTCATGAAAACTGTCAGCACTCCCACAGCTGATGTTGCAAATAGATGCAGATTAGTCTGAACAGCCAGTTTAGACATGAAACTGAAATCACTGGATACAATAGGCCATGTCTCCATACACAACATGTGTGCTTCCACTACTCAGAAGGCAAAGACTTGTTTACACTGAATGTATTTGGACTATAGTGGTGAAATAGTCGTACCTGGCAGAAGTCTGGATGCCAAACATGTCCTAGCCACAAAACAGCCTCAATTATCCAGACCATGCAGTATCTTACATTGGGTTTGAGTTTTTTTAAAAGAGTTTAAGGTCACCACAGGTCATTGGTCCCACTGTTGTTAGAATGATGCTTGGCGCACACCCAGCACAATTCTGTAGGTTTGTCCAATTATGGCCTTTTATCCCAACTGTGGAAAACAAAAATGACTTCTTACAGCTAGTTTTTAGCCACTTCTGATACGTCATAACCTCAGGAAGTAGTAAAGGATGCAATTCTGAAACTGCAATCTTCTTCCTCACTCACCACCCTCTTTATTATGAATGGCGGCAGTATATCCATGCTCTGGCAGATTCTTAATTCGGTTTTGTAAAATAGAATAATGTAAATGGAATGTTAGTTTTATGCAATGTTTTTGTCCATTCTGTTAAATGGAGGTAATAATCATTGTATGTCTTTGCCATTAACACCCTGGTTGTGCATTCCAGGGCTCCCTTGTCTGTGGATCTGAATAGCAAATATCTGGCCAGAGATTTGGATCGGCTCGTTCAGGGCACAACCCTCTGCGTCAACAAAAAAGGCTCCTGTTGGTAAAGCCATCGTTTCCTGTTTCCTGTCAATAAACGGCACTGCAGCAAACTCTGCCCAGCCGCTTTGGTGCTGGTTTGGGGTTAACACGGTGCCAGAGTAACTCGGAGCGTATCCAGATGAGTCTCTGTCCATTGGAGCTCGTCCCTACAACCTCTGATACACTAACATTTGAACTAAATGTCGTAGTACTGTCTTTCTTTCTTATTATCCGTCGTCCTTATTCACGCGTTATGTTATGTTATGTTTTGTTAGCCTGGCGCGTGTGGCACACTCGGGGATGACGACAGATGAGATCATTGAGAACATTGTCACGGCGGTTAGCACCATTTCCACAAAGTTACACTTGGTGAGATAAGGATGTTCAACATAGAATGTCGTTTAGCATTGTGTGCTGGTGTTTTAACTCGGACGTGTTCCGAAGTCCTTAATTGCTTTGATTTATGATTTGCGCAGTCAGGAACGAACATCAAAATCATCCACCTGAAAAGTCACACCTCTGTGGCTCTTCCCATCTACACCTCTGACCTGAGTCACCTGAAGCTGATGGAGGAAGAGCTGAAGAAAGCCCAATTAGCCAAGGCAAGTGTCTCCTTGCTCTAGTTGCAGGAAAATATTCTAATTATTTTGCAGTTGCCATGGAGACGATGTTCTCCTAGTTTTTTTTTTTTCCAACCCATGATTAGATATAGCATTGTCCTGGGACTTTCTTCATGGATGTTATGTAGTCATCAGCCATATCCTCCTTGTCTCTTTTATACAAAAGAATTAAAGCTTGGATATGAGCAAAGAGCACTGCATCATATTAACTGAATGATATCTCCATTCTCAGGGAGGAAAGAAGAAGCGGATGAGCAAAGAGAAATCTGGTTTAAAGGAGAAGCATGTTGATGCTAAAGAAGCAGTAGCTGAGAAGTCTGACGAGTGTGGTGGTAATGATGATGATGATGAGGAAGAGGAGGCCATTCCACAGCTGGTGCCTATCCAGTCCCCTAGTAAAAAGCCTAAGCTGGAGGTCAGTACTTACACAGTATTTACACAGAACCTCTCCATGTAGATGGATAGTGTGGAATATGTGGATTTTACCCTTCAGTTTAAAGAAACAAACAAAACAAAAAAAAACAAACAATATTTTGAAAAATATCTCCATCAATATAGAAATGCAATTAAAAAAAGAACTATTTGAAAACACTCACAGGAGTGTAGTGGCCAGTAGGTGGCACAAGCCCAGTACGACGTGCCTGGTCATGTCAAAAGCTGCAAGAATTAAGTTAAGAGCATGCATAAAGTAGTAATGACGTAAACACTAACTTGGCCAAAAGTTCTAAAGTGAAAAATGACTTCAGGAGCTGCCAGAGTGATCAGTGCAATCCTAGCAGATGTATTTCACACGAGAAAGTCTGAATGCATGTTCTTTCTGTCTGAAAACAGTGAAAAACTAAAAATCTCCCCAACTTTAAAACATGAGAACCCAGTCAATTCTTTGTATGTTGCCCATTTCAGAAAATACGGGTTTAAACGTTCTGTTCAGAATGTGTATCCGCATCCTACATCACAAACTAAATCACTGGTTTGATTCCGCTCCCCATCTGAATATCTCCATCTACTGCACCAGTGTCTCCACTCGAAACTTGAGGATCACGTTTGTTTGTTGTGAGTCACGGATGCTCCAGCATTAAGTCTAAGTTAAGAAAAATGGACGGGAAGTGGCCAGCTGTCGGCTGTACAGACCAGCGCGCATCATACGTCGGCTCTCAGAGGACAGAGCGGCTGAGTAGCTATCATTTATTTTTGACGCCGACATCCCAAAAACCAGTCGGCAAAAACCTGTACACTAAATACGCACTAAAAACGTTGTGCTTTTACAGCCAGTACAACGCAGGATTAAAACCATGAGTTACAATTACTTATAACAGCTGTGCACTTTTAATGTAAGTAATTCCGTTCGTGTACACTGAAGTACCAGAAAATCTGGGGCCTATTCAAAATGCAAAGCAACGCCACCTGTGCATGTCATTGGTTGCATCCACCAGTGCATATATGAAGCAACAGACATCTATGGAAGCTTCTAGAGCTGTTTCCACTGCGAGAATGGGACGTCATCATGATTTTGCGATTTTCATCGCGGTTTAATAATTGGGAGTGTGAGACGGGTCATAGCATTTCAGAGATGGAAGCAAGTTTGGATTTTCACGTATGAGCATTTCAAGCGTGTATCATGACTACAAGAATTCTGGCAAAACATCGAACCTACGACAGCAACATGGCAGTAAAAAGACTTGTGACCAGTGTTGGCTGGCAAGAATCATTTCACGTAATAGGCCATGAGGACTGTGCAACGAGCCCTCCAAGATCCCATGGGGAACCTACAAAGTATTTTTCTGGTACTGTATCTTAAATGCACCTCTCAAGCATCTAACAGCTACTATTGCCTAACGTTTGAGATTTGAAGTAACTGGAGACAAATCTTTTGCAATCTGTTGAGAAATGTAGATGGTATAACGAATTTAAACCAGCCAGTCTTGATGTGCGGCAGACGGGGGCAGTGTGAGCAGTGTTATTTAAAGCAACAGGCAGTGAAACTGGGCGTTTAGAAAGTGTTTTATACACAGCTGTAGTATGTGGTATTTTGACTTAATTTTATTAAGACTCCAGGGAACTGTATTAACTTGTGGGAAAATGGGTTTAATACGTCAGCTTTAAAATGTTTATAAGCTTTTCCTGATGCTGTATTCTAGACAGACTTTAACATTTTGATTTTGATGCTGTAGGCCACATCCAGAAAGGGGTCAAAGAAAGTGCCCAAGCCAGCTACAACCAAAAGAAGCCAGACACCCAGACAAGGACAGAGGAAAATGGGCAAAAAAGCACCCAAAGCCCAACAAAAGAAACAGAAGAAAGTGTCCGTCTGAAGAATGTGTGTATATATAAACAGTTTTCTTGCCAATTATGCATATTTGTTAGTGTAAGTATAGGACTTGGATAAAAGAGTCCCTAGTGTTTGTTCATAACTGCTGTAGTTACATATGGCTCATTTGTAGATTTACAAGAAATAAACACTCTTTCCTCATTTGCGGTGTGTGTGAGATTAGTTGTTGTTTTATCACCTATTATTGTATACAAAATTTCAGTCTTGACTTGATATGTCTCAACATAATATGACTACATCCTACATACTGTACACAGCACTCATGTTGGTTTACCGGCTTTTTGTGACATCTCTCCTCAGGCTTGTGTTGGACCAGCTGCTGTGTATCTAGTTGCTTTATCCAGCTGACAGCAGCTTGTTAAGGGCTGTCAGTGTAGTTGCCTTACGTATGCATGCAAATTCATTTTTGTGTTCACACAATGCAAACAAGATTATTTTTGTTTTAATATCACCAAAAATCCTTCCCATCTCCCTAAGTGGGAGGTCAGAAACCCAAGAGCATGTGTGTGTTGTCTATTTTACAAAGATATTGCTCTGCATGACAGGATGCAGACATTATTTGATGAGTCTCATGCCCCTCCCTGACCTTTAATTACACCGAGTACAATGAGTGTGGGGATATGCTTACGTGAACACCAAAGACTCTTCGCCAGGTTGGAGACAGAAGCACATAGCTGCTTTTGGATGTGCTCATTAAAGCTGATTAAGCATTGTGTCGGAGAAAAGACTTGTGTTTGAAAGCTAACAGTAGATAAACAGGTAAGCTGGTACTGGGCGTTTCTGCTGCCGCTGTGAAATGTGGTTTAGTGTTTGATCATGAAATGTAATTAACGCATTCTTTTATGGTTTTTCAAATGGACTAGAGATTTGCAGGGTTTGTTCATGATGACCTCTGGAGCTGAGGGTCTACAGACCGACATGAGGATTGCAGGCTTAGTTCAGAATCCTTTTTGTTCTGCGCGTGAGCCTGCACCTGCAGAGCCTCCGCTCTGGACTTACTACAACAAACCTATAATTCTTGCAGTTATTGGAGTACTGGTATTATGCACAGGCATTGTATTGTACCTGCTTAGTGAATTTGGGGTGACTGATGTGCCACCTAGCATGGGACCTGTTTGTCTGTCTGTTGGCATCATGTTCATTGTAGTTGCTCTAGTGTTGTTGCCCATCATTAAGGACAAACTGAGGCGCCGAGGACCGAAGACACGCCACACGCTTCATATGGAACAAGTGTGACTGAATAGAACATGAAACGGGCCACGGTGATCTGTTGATGAATGTACAGGATGTAGTGGTAAATCACAAAGTGATTAATATCGATCATTTGATTGAAGGGTGTAAAATATGCACACTAACAATTTATATAAAATCATACTTTATCAAAGAATTATATTATTAGTTTTTTTTTACATTTTATTGCAATACATGTGTTCAATGTAACAAAATGTAAGACTATTTCTGGTATCATATAATTAAACAGAAATCGAGAGGGTTCTTTCTTTTCAGCTTGTCTTTCTGGGGGAACCCATAATGAATCCATGTTGAGCTCTCAAATGATGTTTTATTTGACATTTTTTGACACGTATCAATGATTTCTAGTACAAGAAAATGTTTGAACCCCTCTGTGAATACCTATGAAAACATTTCTGACTAAATCATACGGCTGTAATCTTCCAGTTAAAAATGAGCATGTTTGCATGTAGGGAGATCATGCCATAATGCAAGATAAAGGTGTAATTTGTTCAGCTGTTCCATGTCAAAGGCTTATCCCTTCCAGTGTACTCTGACCCCTTTACAGAACACGTTTCCTCAGAGTGGCTGCATGGCGTAGTGCTCACACCTGTGTGTGTGTCGTTCTACCTGATATAGCAAAAAATATTCGTAGTGATGAAAGAAAGCGTCATAGCCATGGAGAAAAGTGGTCAGGGAGTGGGTCGGTGCAAGTGTTCCTTTTGGTTTGCTGTAGTTCATGACCTATTGGGACTTCTGATCCTCTTGTCTGGTGTGTTTTGGGATATTTTCTTCAACGACCTTCTGATCTACTCTGGAGCTGTGATCATTTTTCTCAGCCTTATCTGGTGGGTGTTTTGGTACACTGGAAACATCGAGGTGCCTCCTGCAGAGCTGGAGGACGACATCGCTTTGTATAAACGGACCAGGCGAATTTCTGGAGTGGTGCGCAAAGTCTCTAATCGTCTCTCCAATGGACTTAGTTCACTTAGGAAAAGTGGAAGAGGCAATGCCCTGAGGGGGAACTTGCATCAAAACAGCTCCAACAGCACAAATATCTGCATGATCTCCTATTCAAACACTCAGCCACCAGGACCATCCAACAATCTCAACAGGGAACCGTTATTCATATAATCCCCAGGTAAACAAATGAGCTATTATACAACCTACAAACACCTTCTGACAAATTCCCTCTCTAAATATTGATCACATTTATTTCAGTCATCATTCCACTTTTGCAGTCTGTTAATTATTAGCTGCACTGCTGCTCCAATTGATTGGCAGATGGAACCAAACAAAAAGTTTACAACATTCTCTGCAGACTTTGCACTACACTGAATACAACTGATGAGTTGTAATACCCAACTCTTTCAACAGCGGTGTGAAGCACGCGGCCTCTGGACAGCTGTGCCCTGTCAAGCAAGCAAATGACCAGACTGACATTTTGGAGCTATATTACTAATTTCATCAGTGTTGTTTCTCTGTTTCATATTTATGATGCATTGTTAACGTTCTCCTTAACATAACATTGTATGTTATATGATAAAGTGCATAGCACACTAAATCTTGAACTTAAGTTGAATAATTCCTCAAGATTTTGTAATTTACAGTCTATTCCTTTGACAAAAAAGAGAGACTGAATTTACACTAGCAAGACATTTCATGTTCCTCAGTAACTCAATTACGGAAAATAAACAACTAGTGAATGTTGATGCATCATTTGTGAAAAATGCAAAAATTATATTAGTCTTTTTTTTTTCTTATCTAATAGCAGCCCCACCCGCTTGTTTGCTCCAGACTTCTTCTCATATCTGTACTCTCATAACCCCAATTTCATACATGGTCTTATTCAACTTATTCAAATCAAGTGTGAAGACTGAGAAAAAAAAAGTCTTCTGGCAAAATGTTCTGTTGTCTTTTTGTTTCTTCAATATTTTCAAATTCTGTTTCCTGGCGATAATATGGTAATGTTATAGTAATGTAAAAACTCATAATGATGCAAACTTGACTGTATTACAATATGACATCAGAATTGCAGTCAGCTGGTTAAAAGTGGGTATAAATCTATGAGTCTGAATTGTTACGTCTGGCAGTGATGCTTTCGGGACATGCTCTGGAATACACTTTATTCTAGTACACTTTATTAATATTCATTTGTTCATTGATAGAAGACATGTTTTTTTTGTTAAAACACATCAGTGAATCTTCACGAATGATTCACTGATCTGAGCTGAAAAAAAAACCTGTACTGATGTAAAGGAAAAAACATCTGTGACCCACGTTGAACCTGCAAGAGACTGTGATTAGGTAATGAAGCATTAATTTTATGAGTAATCATGAGATTACAACCATACTTTTGAGGATGAAAATAGGACTTTGCTGACAGTTCTACTATAAAGGGACTTCCCCTTCCTCAGAAACTATTTACATACTAACAACATAAATGCTGCCTGCTGTGTAATAGAGTGCATTCAGATGCGTTTGCGAAAGATGATTTTCCATTTATGGCTTTTACTTTACATGACTCCTGTAGCTGTGGCTAAATGTGCCATTAATAGCTATTACGATGGACTAATCGAGGATTGTCAGCCTTGCTCCATTAGATGCAAGTCTCCCCCCTCTACCTGTGTGACATATTGTAAATCTACATCATGTAAGTATAATATTAACAAATATGATTTTGTAATACATTTGATGATATACCAGTCATGTAGATGAATATATGAGTCATGTAAATATAAAGAATGTAAGACCTGTAAGGAGAAATTCATATTCAAATCATATTTTCAAAATCATATTTTAGACAAGATTCTTAGCAATCAATATAACTCAAATGAGGAAATGACCAACTCATGATCTTCACTACTTTATATCTTTCACAGCCTTTGCTAATGAAGCTGGAGCAAAACAAAATATTCGTGTAATCCTCATAGTGTTATTTGTGTTCCTTGGCGCTTTCATTACACTGACTTTAATTCAGGTTGTACGCAGAAAGGCCTGCAGACCAGTCACCAGAGCTAAAGGTAAAGTCTCCTACACATCACCTACTACTATCATACTATGGTATGAAATAATTTTATACCTGAGACTAAGAAATATATTAACATAAGATATTAAGAAATATGTTTTCAAAATTAATTTTATCATTTAGAATTTCGGTATAATAATTTGTGTATACACAGTATATATAATTTTATATTTTATATATTCTTGTGTGTATGTATGTATGTATGTATGTATAAATATATATATATATATATATATATAAAACAAATATTAAAAAATAATTAAATACATACACACATATACATATATGTATATGTATACTGCTACACACACATAAACTATTTAAGCAGGAGATCAAGAGCTTTAGTTATGTATGTTCTAATCAAACAGCACAATGGGAAATGGGGAAAAACATGATCTCATGGTTGCTGGTGCCAGAAGGCCTGGTTTTAGCATTTCAGAGACTGCTGATATGGGATTTTCACACAAAGCAATTCCTAGAGTTTACATTGGGAAAATGAATTGGGCAAAAATGACAAAAACATCTTGTCCATGGTCAGGGGGCAATGGCCAGGAATGACTGGTTCGAGTAGACAGGAAGTCTATGGTAACTCATATAACCACTCTTTGCAACTGCGGTGTGCAGAGAAAGCATTTTATAGTACAACATGTCAAACTATGAGGCAGATGGGATACCAGAGCAGAAGACAGCATACAGTTTCACTCCTCTGAGCCAAGAACAGGAATCTGGGGGTACACTGGGCACAAGCTCATTGAAACTGGACAGTTGAATTGGGCTTTTTCCAATCCTCAAAACTTTTTTCCCATTGTGATGTTTGATGTGTGTGTATATATATATATATATAAATAATAGATAACTAGATAAAATACATAATATATTACATAAAATGGATTATATGTTACCAACAGCTCAACAAAAAGAAACATCAGAAAGTGATGGAAGTTCTGAGGCAACTGAAAAGTCAGATGATGGATCACCTGACATGGAAGATGCCACATGCAAAACTCACTGGAACACCAGCCTTCCACTTCCTTCCACAGAGGAGGGCACCACCATGTTAGTCACCACAAAGACAGTGCAGACATATAACTGCAGCACTAAGTATACAGAGGATGTAACATTAGGTGTCTGGAGAACCGAAATTGTGTAAGAAGTACATGAACAATATACAGTTATGCAGTCTCTAACATGCAACAAAACTGCAAACGACACAGACAGATGCATGATATTTACATATTGTATTCAGTTTTTCTTGGCCTTCAGCTGTGCAAAATATTGCTGTTGGAGCTCTTTTTCGTCTCTGGCTCTGATTCATTAAGCATCACTTCAGTGTTTAGATGTTTTTGAAGAGGCTGAATATCTTCTCAGGTGTAACAGGTTTTTGGAGTTGACCTAAACTAAGCAGGACAGTAAATCTCCAGCAGCACAGCCAGGCACTGCTGAAGTCTGCTACAGACTGAGTATACTAACTGTGATTTTAGCACATCCTGTGGAAAAGGACCGTAGGCTGCTTCTGCATTGTGTAACCATATGATGATCATGATAATCCTTACCTTTGAACCCAGACTGAATGGATCCTCTAACCATTTACAGAGAATACTGTTAGTGTAATTGATTCAGGGATAATCAGATTTACTGATAAATCTGTACTGATAAATCAGATGTGTATATCACAGAACATGTATTTTGTATCAAATATGGATAAAGCCACACTCAGTTTGTAGCTACAGTGTTATTTGTTCATTAAAAACCCTTGTGCATGTGCACAGCTTGAAAGTATGAGACGGTGCTTATTTGCTTTGTGTGGAAAAAAAGTTTAACTAACCAGAATTTGGAGATATAACTATTTTTTACTTGGGTGAAAACAAGCATAAAAAACTAATTTGATGGATTTACACTAGATTTAAACTATATATATATATATATATATATATATAT
>JAOTRJ010000055.1:14866624-14879867 GCA_028564905.1 Leptodoras praelongus
TGACTACCTCATAAAGCTGACTGAGAAAATGGCAAGATGTGCAAAGCTGTCAACTAAGCAAGAGGTGCCTACTTTGAGGAATGAAAAATATAAAATATATTCTGGTTAGTTTAACAATTTTTTGTTTACTAAATAATTCCTTATGTATTTCTTCATAGTTTGGCTGACTTTAGTATTAATCTACAATGCAGAGCATTTTAAAATAATGAAAAACCTCTGAATTAAAGGGGTGTTCAAACGTTTGACTGGTACTGTACATCTTGATTATTGATGTAGTGACACTATGTCCGGCTTTCCTACATATCCTCAAGGATCTATCCTCTGACGGTGAATTATTTCCTACTAATGAAAAGGGTATCAAGGTCACAAGTAATAAAGAAGAACACCTTAAAGGAAGATCAAAGACGAAACAGTGATGGTTAGTGACAATGTCCATTGAATGAATGTAAAGCATCCAGTGACTACATCAAGTAGGGTCACATTTGGGACAGATGTTAATTAATCAAGATGTTCATCTATAATAAAGTTAGATTTTCTGACACAGTTCTGTCTAGAAGCAGACAATAGAACCAGCAATAAAGCATTTTAAGTGAGAATACAATAAAAAGGCAGACAACTCTGACCTACCTAAAACACAGGTAAGTAAATTGAATAATACAGGGAAATATTGTGCCTCTAGATTGACAGTGCAAAAGCAGACAGTGTAAAAGTGGCATATAAAAAGCTAAACAGGGTGACTGCAAATTACATGTGAACATAAACTTTCATAAGAAGCAGCCTGTAAAATAACCTTAGAGCTGAATTTTGCATGTTAGAAATATTGTGTTTACCATATATAACTTTTGCTAGTTTTTGCTTGTGGCAATAATGTGCATATATGAAAGTTACTGTGTCTCTCTGTCTCTGTCTCTCTCTCTCTCCCACTCTCTTCCTTTCTCCCTCCCTCTCTCTGGACCTTTTGCCAAAATAGAGAGGCGATTACAGAGCCTGTGAAATGGGTGAGATGGGTTGTCCAAGAATGATAGTCATTGCAGGTGGTGTAGGTTTTGTAGTAAATGTCATGAATTCAGGGAAGAGAGAGCCAGATGGTGTTCTCAGTCAATTCCACTGACTGCTGCAGTGTCTTATACTTTGATGTAGGCAATTCACATAAGACATTTTCATACAGCTGGTCAGGAGGTTCTCTATAGTAGATTTGTGGAGTGTGGTGATGGAGGTGGTTAGATGTCACCTCTTTGTAGTTGTATTGTTCTGCTTTCTTGGACTCTAGTGAAACCTTCCATGAAACCCTTAGAAATGCCAAGCTCCTGATTGTTTGTAGAGCTTTCTTGAGCTCTTGATGTCCAATGTGGAGTGGCCAACATGAATCTTCCTGAACTGAGTTGTGTCCACGCTTGTCCACAGGCTTCTCCGCAGTTCTCTCTATATGCTAATTCAGCATTGTTGCTCATGTTGTGTCTTCAGCTAACTTCTTGTCATTTGAATGACTCATGACAGTATGTGTCAGCAGAATGAACAACAGTGCACTAAGCACACAGGCCTGGGAGACGCCAATGTTCAGCATGGGGAGAGTGGATGTGCTACTGATCTAGACTGACTGAGATATCTGAGGTCAGTCAGTTGAGGACAGACAGAATATCATATTATTCAGCAGAGTGATGGTCTTCCCTGCAGGCTTGTTATTCTGTATTTCGTACAGCACATCAAAGTACTGCAACACATCTGTGAGGGAGGCATCACTGTCACAGACACACCATTCTGATTTGTAATCAGTGATGGCCTAAAAGCCTTAGCACATGTCTCTAGTGGAGGGAAGTGAACATAAATTGTTAATGCATACGATCATTGGTTGGTCCTTACTATACTGAGACTTACTATTACCGATCTGGTAAAAGAATTACTGTTTTCCAGCAGCAAGCGAGCCTCATGGCTTCTCCCTTAACATACAGTGAGGTCTATAAATATTTGGGCATTGATATTTTGTAGTTATTTCAGTACTGTAGCTGTCTACCACAATATATTAGAGTTGAAATTCAGTAATAAATATGAGGGTATTTACAGCCTAATTATATTATATCTGTGTATTTCCCCTCCCCTTTTAAATGTGCAAAAGTAATTGGACTAACTATTCTGATCAGCTGAAGTCTGGGTATCTTCCCTGGGGATGCTCTACCAGGCCTTAACTGCTGCTGTCTTCAGTCCCTGTTGTTCTTGGGGCATTTTGTCTTCGGTGTTGCGTTCAGAAAGTGAAACGTATGAGCAGTTAGGTTCATGTCAGGAGATTGACTTGACCACTGCAAAATGTTCCACATCTCTTCCTTTTAAAGTGTGCATTGTCCATCTGCACTGTCATCCAATGAGTTTTAAAGAATCTTGCTAAATCTGAGCAGATAATATAGCCGTATACACTTCAGAAATGTGTTCCCCGGGCAGCTGTACATGTCCACACCATAAAATGTGGTGGAATCCTTTGGCACATGAGCAGTTCCCTTCTCCACACTCTTCCCTTTGTTCACACTCTGCTTCATCTGTTCACAGGATGCTGTTGCAGAATTGCACAGCTTTTTAAATGTTTTTAGCAAAGTCTAGTCATTTGGTTTTTTAGACTTACCAATGGTTTACATCATTTTGTAATCCCTCCCTATTTACTCCATTTATAATAAAACTCTGTATTAACCACCTTTTGATTGTTGTCTTTGACACAGATACAGTATGCCTACCTTCTAGAGGGTGTTCTTGATTAGACCTACTGAAAGGGTTATTCTTGACCAGGAAAATAATTCTTCTGTCATTCACCACAGTTGTTTCCCATGGTCTTCCAGGCTTTTAGGTGTTCCTGAGCCCTCAGTACATTGTTCCTTTTTATTAATGTACCAAATTGTTCATTTGGCCATACCTAATATTTAATATTTTTGCTACCACTCTGTTGGATTTGTTTAGTTTTTCAGTCTAATGATGGATTCACCAGTAGTCACAGCTCTTTGGACTTTATATTGCACGTTAAAAGCAGCAGACCTTTTATCTGCTTACTTGAATAACACACAGCTGACTACAGAAAACGTAGATCAGCCAATTGTTCAGTTACTTTTGGTCATTTAAAAAGTGGGAAAGGGGCAAAAGGTGCTGTGATCCTGACACCATTCACCCAATGTGGTTGTAAATAACGTTAAGGTAAAACTGTTAAAATGTTTGTCAGTGTCCAAATATTGATGGACCCGACTGGATTTCTGCCTGCTTGCTCAGTCAGGAATGAATGCTTTTGGTCAATGTCAGATCCAGTTTTCGTTGTGTAATTATGCTGATCTAAGTTGAAATTAGCTGTTGGTGTGTAGTTTTGTTTGTGCTATGCATGGTAGAATAAATAATTATACAGAGATAGTTCTGACCACCGCAGCAGTGCTGGCTGTCAAATAGTTTTTGTCAAAATATTTTTTCTCCAACAAATTTTGTCACTTCTGTCATATAATTAGACTTCACCAATCCACATGAAACTTGGTGTAGTTGTAGCCCCACATGTCTAATGGAATAAGTGGTTTGTGTCTCTAAGCATGTGTTGTCCTTCATGCTAATGCCCCTGAAGTAGGGTAGGCTCAAAGTACTTTTTGGGCAATAGCTCAAAACCATTTTGCCAAAAATGATGCACTTTACTAATTTCTGGAGTAGCGTCACCTAATGAATAATGTTCAAAGCAAAAATCTAGCACTTTACTAGCCAACATCATATAATGAAAAGACTCACAGTTCAAATTTCAAATTTCACAGTTTCAAAAAGATTTCCTGAATTATCGTCTATAGGGCGCAACAACTTAGAAATTTGGTATGCTTACTGCACTTACTTTTTGCTATTTCTCTCACTTTATGTGATACATTACCTTTATGTATTCTTCTAGTTTTGCAAGGGATACATAGAGCAATGACATTATCCATCTATCCACCCATCCATAATCTTAACCGCTTATTCCTGTTCAGGGTCACAGGAGAGGTGCAGAGCTTCAGGTGCAAGGCAGGAACAACCCTAGACAGGGCGCCAATCCATCATAGGTCACACACGTTCATGCACTCATACACACTAGGGGCACTTTAGAGACACCAATTAACCTAACATGCGTGTCTTTGGACTGTGGGAGGAAAGCAGAGTACCTGGAGTAAACCCACGCGGACACGGGAAGGACATGCAGACTCCACACAGACAGGACCTGGACTGCTATACCCGGGGATCATCGTGCTGTGAGGCGACGGTGCTACCCACCGTCACCATGTCGCCCTGCAATGATATTAACAATATCAGCTTTTCTTGGTAGATAATACAGCACTTCCATTAAAGTTTGATTCTTTATTAGTACTGACTTCAGAAATTCATCAATGGAATTTTTTTTTTTTTAACAGTTAAAGCATCAATTATACAACCATAGGATGTCAGTTAGATTTGTTGAGAGCTCCTGTACTGGTATTATAAATGTACTTTTATTATAAATGGACTTGATAATAGAGTTTCAATATTTAGGTGAATATTCGTTCTGTAACATTCAGACCCCATTGTCTTATGTCTTCTTTCAAAGAGAACTGTGCTGTACTTACAGATCCAATCGTACCCACAATGTACTATTGACAGTTTTGTACATATGATCCTTACTTCGGTTGATTACTTAGCATGCTGTGAAACAGATAGTATTTATAATCCTGAGTGATGTGAATAGGATACAAAGTCACTTTTATCCTTTTCTGCTATGCAGTTCTGATGCAGTTATTATTTGTGCACTTAATGGGCTCATTGCACAACATTTGCTACAACTGCAGTGGGGAAATTGTATTGTCAGTGTCTGCTAGCACTCCCAAAGAAAAACATCAATGATGTACACCAATCAGGCATAACATTATGACCACCTCCAATTCTCTACACTCTTTGTCCGTTTTCTTATTTACACTTACCATATAGCTGCACTTTGTAGTTCTACAATTACAGACTGTAGTCCATCTGTTTCTCTACACACTTTGTTAGTTCCCTTTACTCTGTTCTCTAATGGTCAGGACCCCCACAGGACCAGCACAGATCAGGTACTATTTGGGTGGTGGTGCATTCTCAGCACTGCAGTGACACTGATGTGGTGGTGGTGTGTTAGGGTGTGTTGTACTGGTGTGAGTGGATCAGATACAGCAGTGCTGCTTTGAAATGATGGGGAAAAAAGCACTTTCTGTGAAAAGTGTACTTTGTTGTCTGTTGTCAGGGGTGACATTTTCCTTTCAGCTCCTGAGACTCCTACAACTTCCAATGTATTTACTATACTGCACCAGCCTCTAAGGCATGAATCTGAGTGAAGAATGTAAGTAACAGAAACAAAGAATATAAAACAGAGAAACCTTTCAAAAGAAATGTATTCCCTTTCTGGGACATCAGTTTTAGAAAGGTGCGAGTTCTTTTTCTCTTTCTCATGGTCTCTTTCCTTTATTCAGGGCTGTTTTCATCTAATCGACATTTCTCAAAATTAATTACAAATCAGCATCTAATTTCTGATATGTCTATCATTTGGAAGCCACAGTCACAACAACTAGGTTGAAATATACATACTGTATATATACATATGACAGAGGCAGATGGCATTGTCTGTTCATGGTTGCTTTTTTACAATTGAAGCAGTCTGATGAGTCACTCAGAGGTCAGTTTACTTCATAATGCTCAATGTCTTTGGTCAAACTATGTTTTATTGAAGGATCAAGTACATGTATCTTTTGAGATACCAATCAACCTAGCGTGCATGTCTTTGGAATGGACTGAAATAATGGACTGAAATAATTGTTGCCTTTACATTCTTCTGTCTTGATTTATCTTGTTGAATTTTCATACCCCTGATACCATCATCATCCTAAAACATACGTTCACTGGTGCATTACTGTGGAAATGTACACTCACCAGACACTTCATTAGGTATACCTGTTCAACTGCACTGTAATGCAAATATCTAACCAGCCAATCATATTGCAGTAACACGATGCATTTAGGCATGTAGACATGGCCAAGACAACCTGCTCACCTTCAAGCATCAGAATGGGGAAGAAAGTTGTGACTAGTGTGAAAGTTTAAGTGACTTTGAACATGGCATGGTTGTTGGCACTAGATGGGCTGCTCTGAGCATACCAGAAACTGCTGATCGACTGGGATTTTCATAAAGAACCGTCAATAAGGGTTACAGAGAATGATCCAAAAAAGAGAAATATCCAGAGTGGCAATTCTTTTGGTCAAAATGCCTCGTTGGTCCCAGAGGTCAGAGGAGAATGGCCAAACCGGTTTGAGCTGATAAAAGGGTAACAGAAACTCAAATAACCACTAGTTCCAACCAAGCTATGTAGAAGAGCATCGCTGAATACACAATGCAATGAACCCTGAAGCAGATGGGCCACAGTAGCAGAAGACCACACCAGGTGCCACTTCTGTCAGCTAAGAACAGGCAAATGAGGCCACAATTCGCACAGTCTCACCAAAACTGGACAACAGAAGATCGGAAAATGTTGCCTGGTCTGAGGAGTCTCATTTCTGCTGTGAACTTCAGGATCAGAATCAGAAATACTTTATTGATCCCAGAGGTCAAATTTCAGTAGTTACAGTTGTAACAGAATAAACACTCTTAATAATTTAAAACCAAAACGAGAAATTTGCAATGTGTATATGTACACAAAAATGCTTATGAATACAGTAAAAGGCAATGTCTATGATATTAAATATAAATATGGAACATACTGTATAAAGCAGTTCAAATGACTGCACCTCTGAGTTATTGCACACATGAAAAATTGCACAGATGAACCCATTAAGGGAGGCGTTATAGAGACACAGGTTGGAATGACCTCCAACCTCCTGTGGTGCTCTGTGGTGCATTTCGATGGGATGAGTCTTGCACTAAATGTGCTCTGATGTCTCATGACTGTGTTGTAGAATGGGTGGGAGCCATTGTCCATAATGGCCTGCAGCTTAGATAGCTTCTATTCAGGTGGTAGGGTCACATTTTCTTGTAAACAACATGAATGCATGCCTTGTATCAATGGTTCAGGCTGATGGTGGTGGTGGTGTAATGGTATGAGGGATATTTACTTGGCACACTTTAGGCCCCTTAATACGAACTGAGCATCATTTAAATGCCACAGCCTACCTGAGTAGTGTAGCTGACTATGTCCATCCCTTTATGACCATAGTGTACCCATCTTCTGATGCCTACTTCCAGCAGGATAACGTGCCATGTCACAAAGCTCAAATCATCTCAAACTGGTTTCTTGGACATGACAATGAGTTCACTTTACTCAAATGGCCTCCACAGTCACCAGATCTCAATCCAATAGAGCACCTTTGGGATGTAGTGGAACAGGAGATTTGCATTATGGATGTACAGCTGACAAATCTGCAGAAACAGTGTGATGCTGTTACGTCAATATGGACCAAAACCTCTGAGAAATGTTTCCAGAACCTTGTTGAATCTATTCCATGAAGAGTTAAGGCAGGTCTGAATGCAATACTAGCAAGGTGTACCTAATGAAGTGAGTGTATATTTAACCCCTGAAATCTAGCAGGGTTGAACTTTTTAACAACAGATAGTGAATTTTGAAACTGTGAAATACATGTAAGATTAGAAAGCATAATAAAGTATGTGCTTTTTCAGGCTTACTATTGTATTCCTAAAAATGGGTTCCTAAGAATTTATTCCTTTTTATTTTCTGAAAATGTTCTCATTGCCTATTGATTTCAATTCTGTGTCTGTGGAAATGTAGCTTTATTGTATTCTGTTCATTGATTTCTACTGAATAAATGAAAAGAAGTAGCATGTCACCATGGACATTAGCGCCACTTGTTTTGGGCCAAGACTTTATTATTGAATCACAGAACCTGCTCCTTCGACATGGTGATCATTATTCCGTATGTTTGCTACAGTGTACTGTGCTGCTGGCTCACTCACTCTGAGATGTTTTCTTCAGTGCTCCATTGTGCTCCAGTTGAAATAATGTGCTAGCATGGGGGAGAGAATAGGCCTCATGTGGAGCCTAGACCGCAACTATCTGCTCTGTGCAATCCACAGAAGTATTCTCCTCCTGAACAATACATGGCCCTGCTTCCCAGCTCTCTGCCTGCACAATAGGCGTGTCCTCAGCAGCCTGCTGCTTCTAGCTGAGAGAAGGCTTTCTCTCTGCCTCTGGCCAAACTTATTCACTAACATAAGCTCGCTGCAGAATCAGCCTTTGCCAAGTGCATACACATATAATCCAATCATTTCTGTTGCACGTACTGCATCCTGGCATGAAGAGAAAATCCTTTAAAAACAATGGCCCGTGAGGCATCACAAATGAACTCGTTTATTTGTTTATGGTTGAACAGCTCGTGCTGCTCCTCCTCCATGTTGTTTCTCTTGTGGATGAAACGTGAGCATTATGGCAAATGTGTCAATTCTCGCAAGACTCAAGAGTTCACACAAGTTCCTTTTTAAAGTGCTCTTTAAATTGGGTTCGTATTTGTTTTTCAACCGGTTTTATTCTGCCTTTTTATTGTTTTTGTGTGTCACTGCTACAGAAACATCATCAAACAGAAAGTGAGAGAGGAGAGAAAGCTGAGTTTGTAGTACAAATGAAAAAGAATCACTCCTGGCATTTCTTGCAACTACAAACGCGAAGACTTAATGAAGCTCATTAAAAGCAAGGTTTATTACAACACACAAAGGCCATTAACTCATTCTATGATTTATTCATTGCCCTCATGGACAGCGAGTATGAAAATAGCTTGGCTTGCTTCAGAGAATACAGCAACAAACAGTACCCAACTTTATCACACCGATCTGTGACACATCTGTGATACGTGGCACATCACCATTGCAGCCAGGTTTGCACAATTTGTTTTCGAACCATTTTTAAATATTTTGAAATACATTTCATTCAGTGACAGGCAGTTGTATACTTGTGGAAACACAGACATAATATTTGCATGAGTTTATTATTTATTTCTGCTCTGGCTGCCACCGATTAGCCTTTACGTGTCTATCTTACTCACACACATACCATGGTGTGGATGTGTGTTGTCCTGAGTGAGTTTGCTTTATCAGAACAAGCTTTAGTTATGGCTGTTTACTCTCCAGTTGTTTGATATCACACAGAGCTGAGTGTTGTGGAAGCACCATGGGCAGTTATGTGTCACAGTGCTGGTCAGGCATTTAGCCCATCTGAGTGGATAATTTCACTAAATATTAAACTGAATCTGAAAGTTCACTTCACACTTCATGCCTGCTTTGATTCTCGCACATTTTCACACACCAGCACACACACTTATTCTCACATTGGAGAATTGAGCAAGGGCTCACAATCAGAACATGAGAACTTTGTGCTTATGTCTTACATAATAAAAAGAGAGATGTTGAGATGATGTGCTGATCCGTTGAATGTTTTAGGTGACTAATGTGGAACCCTAAATAATTCTGATTCACTATCAAAAGACATCACTGGAAGAGTAATGTTTCAATATTGACACGCAGCAAAATGCTTATGTCTAGTCTAATATAACAGTTTTTTTATTGTAGCTGTTAAAGGAAGAATCAGAAGGATTGGTTCTCCTAGTTCAGTGCAGCTCTTGCACTTATAAGCATATGATCTATTACAGTTCAGCTGCTCAGTGCTTGACTAACTGAATTCATATCTGTAAGAGCACAGACAGCTGAAAAACAGCTATGAGCACAGTGCCCTAGGGACCTGGAGCACTTCCCAGTGCATATAGACATCTCATCCAGCCCTTGAGGGCCAGCATATATTGGCTCCATCTGCACTCTGTTTGTGCTGTCAACCATCTCAGCTGACATGCATGTAATAAAGCCTCTTAGGACTCCTGCAGTGTCCTGGTCATAACGGCTGCCCCAGTTCACCCATAACCAATTCTGGGACTATTACTGCCAGATGAAATCAGCTAAAATGACACAGAGAGCTGAGGTTGAAACAAATAGATACAAATACGTGACTCGGAGCCTCATCACTGGGATAAACTATTTTCATACACATAACTTGAAGGCCTTAGCTGCAAGGATCCAAATGCAAAATACCACAACAGATCATGTATTCATTCATCAATATCTTATTGTAATCACTACATTCAGAGGTCCAATCAGATGTAACATTATACTGTATTTCATACACAATACACTTGTGGAAACTGTAGCTAAAAAAAAGTCTCTAAATCATTAGTGAAATGTAGGCTTTGGCTGGGTATAGTGAGTATCTTCACAAATGCATCATTAGTATTTACGAAATATCATTATGCCTTTATTATCTTTTTTTGTGTGTTTGTTTTTGTTTGGTGTCGATTGACTGTGACTAGAAAAGCCTTTATTAGTATGTCTTTTACAAGATTAAATATTCAACATAGTATGAAGGGCTCGTGGGTAGCACCATTGATTGGTGTCTCTAAAGTGGCCCTAGTGTGTGCGCGAGTGTGCGTGTGTGTGCCCTACGATGGATTGGAGCCCTGTCTAGGGTTGTTCCTGCCTTGCGCCCTATGCTGCCGGCTAGGCACTGGCTCTTCCATGACCCTGAAAAGGAATAAGCAGCCAAGAAATGAATGATGTCAGAACTGAACACAAAGGACCTTAAAATGCAATCAGCTCAACTGCCATGTATTCCTCTGTGCAGTGCTGCGAACATGCCAAAACAAATTCTAGTCAGTTATTAGTCAGTTACTAGTTAGTCACCAGTTACTAGTCAGTATTTTGTCAAAGAGCAGTGCCACAATGAAATGTAATCAATGTCCAATCAGAATCCTCAACTAAACTTTTGATTTGTTTCTGTTATTTGCATATTTTATTACTCTTTATTTTAGGATGAATATAAATTAGACAGTTTTATCAAATGAATTCTACAATATTAAATGACATCACAAGGATTTCATGATTCAGTTTAAGTTTGTATTTATACAAAATTATTATTTTGTAGTTTGTTAAGGTTACGCAATTTTTCTGTTAAGAACAGTATGAATAATTTTCCCACTGTGATTTACATATTTAGTTTCTATGTTTCTCATAATGACGGACAGGATTTTAACTGTGTGCTGTGTTTCTGATATGTTTCCTGTTAGGTTTATGACAAAAGGAGAATCTCTGCCTGCCCATTAAAATATTACTCAATCTAAAACTCCTAACACCTTACCAAGATAGAACTCTTGAGTTAATGAGTTGCTCATTTCATAAGTCATTTAGAGCTATGAGAGTGATTTAATACAGATACCCAGATGCTACTCAGCAAGCATGTAATTAAGTGTGGTGTTGTGGGAATATAGCTGCTGCTTTTCTGTCCATCAGATGGGGCAGAAAATGTGTGACTGTGAACAACCCCTGTGTTGGTGTGATTGTAACTGTACCTGTGTTTTTCCAGAGAGATGTGAAAGCAAACTTAATGTCTTCAACTGACTAGAAAAGACAAACTCAGAGACATTATACACAGAAAAAAAGGAGTATCTTAAAAAGTAAGATGCACAATTCAAAGAAACATCTAGTTATTACAAAAGTAATACTACCCTAAAGTGTAACATATGTACCACTTTCTTCAAAGGGTGAAGAGTGAAATTAAGCTAAGCTGCAAGATTGGATCAAAAGAAATCATGTGCAATATGTAGAACTAGGAAGTGATGTTTACGAGACACTTATTCCTTCCTTCTCTTTCTGTTTTACCCATCAACATGCATAAACATAAAAATGAATGTACTGTTCGTCACCTAGAATCCTAAATAGTGCCTTCATGTTATAGAGCTCTGTGAAATATCTGGAATCATATTCACATCTCACTGAACACAGTGCTGGGAGTGTTGTCACCCAGTCAGCCATCTGTTATTGTTGGCCACAGGCCCAACTTAGGGGCACAGGCAGCATGGCCAGGTTGGCTCAGGCCTGAGGTGTGAAAATTAGCATGCAGAGGACTGCTCACAGGACAAGAAGCAACTCCCTCATATGGCATATGTATTTTTGCAAAGCCATATGTATCTCTGCTCATCAAGTCCTCATTAACACCTGCTTTTAGAAACACTGCTGAGGCTTCATTTTTAAACTAACCCTAGGAAACTAGTGTTAGGAATATAGTGAAAGCATTTTAGAATTTGGACAAACAACGATCTTTGCATATGCTAAGTGCTTCACTTTCCCTGAAGCTAATCAGATGTTAGTGGTTGTGGTAATTACAGGTACTTAGACAGCAAGGTGTACATGCAAAAATTACATCTGGAAGTTGGAAGCTGAGTATATGGCTGATTGATGATTGCTTGTTGTGCTTGTGAGTGATGTGGAAAACATACGGCATCCTTCCGAAGTTTGAAAAAGTAGATGCTCATGCAAATCATCCTGGTCTTTAGAGGGTGCATGAAAACAGTATTTAAAAATAAAACAAACAAAAACACTGACACCCAGGCTCCATCAGTACTGCACATGAGATCCTGCAGATTAAATAGAGCAGATGTTGGGTCGCTTCAGTGTAAGGAGTGGAAACTAAGATAACTGCTTCTTCATTTTTAATATGTATAAGATGATGAAAGTGTAGCAAAATCATTGTTTGTTTGTTTTTTTGCTCTCAATGTTTGTTACAATGACTTTTGGTTCATGCGTTTCATTTGTCATTATGTGCGACTGTGTAAAAAGACATTTCTTTTGGAAAAGATCTTTGTTTGTGTACTTACGTTACAATTTTTACAATTCGTTACATTCATTTATCAACAGAGAACACAGCACAAGAATAGTCTATGTTGACTGAAGAGTTGATCCCTTTTCACTGTGTAGTATCTGAGTTTCAGTGTTCTTTAGGAATACACAGAAGGTCCTTGAGGCCTGTCTGGTAATTAATCATAATCTGATATGGTCATGACATCCGGAGTGCCTGAGGTCATCTGGATTTGGTCCTTCCTGAGTTTGGGGTCTTTTGATTAAATCAAATGTAAGGCCATACGGATTTGATTTTGAACAAAAGAATCTGTACATCGAGGGCGTTTCCTTGGCCTATAAGTAAGCCAATGCCCCCCTTTTTCTTCAGAGTGCATATTTGGCTTCTACGCACTCTCCAGACGCTCCCGGGGCTTGTAAAGGATACTTGTCTGATTCGGTTATTTGATATTCGTATTAATAAATTCCATTTATAAAGAATGTTACAATCTAAGTTTTAAAATGATTGCAACACGGGGGGAACACGAGAGAAGTGAGGAGACCAGACCAGGATTATGCAATCAATCAGTGATAATTTATTTTAAATTCAAA
>JAOTRJ010000055.1:14977750-14988409 GCA_028564905.1 Leptodoras praelongus
TGAGGGTTAAGGACCTTGCTCAGGGGCCCTACAGTGACAGCTTGTCTGTGGTGGGACTCGAACTCATGACCTTTGGGCCAGTAGTCCAACTTCTTAGCCACTGAGCTACACTGCCCCTGCCCCTCTAAGCTGCATTATCATTATATATAATGTAGGGATACATTGATACCAATTTATGAGTACGAGTACATGTTTTTGGTACTTGGTGGACACAAATAGTGAAATGGGTGATGTTTTACAGATACTTGGTGTTAATCAATCATGGGCATCACTGAACGTTTTTAAGTTCTGTTTATATTTCCTTAGTTTACATACTGGCCATTATTAAAGTTAGCTAACTACACTAGTGACCTTAGTGTGAGTAGGGTTGCAGTGGAGATGAGCAGGTTTTGTTTCATTTTAGAAAGACATCTGTAAATAAAGTACATTGCATCAATATTCCTTGTTCTCAAGAGTCGATAGTGCCTAAGTATCAAGAGCAATCTACTGCTAGATACTGCTGTGTGAACGCCTCATGCTTAGTTTTAGGTTTAAATTTTTGTTCTATCGGGTTACTTGGAATTTAGGAAGAGACTGTAGTTTTTCAGACCACAATTTTTTCTTTGATCATTCATATGGAAAGATGTCCAGATTTCTGACATTTCATATTGTCTGTTCATTGGTGCAGTGATGCGTGTTAGGTTTATGTCACATAGTATCACATGGTGATAGATGTTTGTAGTGGAGCGTTTTTTATTAGTACATCCGCCCATTGCCTGATACCCGCATCGGTATCAATGAGTGCCTAATCTTTGTGATTTTGTATGACCACAAATGATTACACAAGTGCAAGATAATATGTTGCTTTCTGCTGGTGTTGACTTTGCAGATGGTCAGGTGCATTACCCAAAAACCCAGGAGTTTGATGAGGACAGCGGTGATGCGTTCTCTCCGGAGCAGCCAGGCAGTCAGGAGTCACATGGATCTGTACCTTCACCTGTGGAGTCAAAGTCTGTAGAGTCCTCCTCACCACTACCAAATAATTTATTACAGGTGATTCTTAATTCCTTCTTTGAATCAAGTATGAAATATCCTTGAGACCTAATGATTTGTGTTTATCAGAATTTAACATACCTTTTTGTTTTCCTCGCAGCATCACTGCCCTCCTGTCACACAGACTACAGCAGATTTTTTCAAGCCTTTTTCCACCAGTGAGCAGGCAATCAGCCCTTTAGCTCCACAGCCTCAACCAATCACTACACCTTCCTCCAAATCTGTGCTTCCTCTTATCAAGGTCAGTCTGCAACTGACCATGAACGTTAGATATAGAGGGGAACAGTGTTTTCTTTTGTGGATTAACATTTTTCTTTTTAATTTAATTCTATAGCAAAGTCAGCCTAAGACTGCTGGTGACAAGAGCCGTAGTAAGAAAAACAAGGAGTCCAAACCTCGAGTGAAAAAGCTCAAGTATCATCAGTACATTCCTCCAGATCAGAAACAAGAGCCCAGTGAAGCCCCAATGGATTCCTCTTATGCCCGCTTACTGCAGCAGCAGCAGCTCTTCTTGCAGCTGCAGATCCTCAGTCAGCAACAGCAACAGCACTACAACTACCAGACCATTTTGCCAGCTCCCCTCAAGTAAGTCTGACTCTCATTACTCTCATTTCATCCTCCCCCTTTATTTATACTCTGTAGTTCTGCTGTTATGTAGCTGTACTCTTTGTAATAAACATAGTCACGTGCATGTGCAACATCTGCTGACTGATCTTAAGTTAGTAAAGTCACCTTTTGTCTTGAAAGCTTTCATGTATAACTATTAGGGTGTTATTTGTCAACAAGTTGGGTTGTATGTGAACATATGAATGCATCTGTAGCTGGAAAATGTCTCGGAACACTGATATTGTTGTTGCCAGTGGGCCTCAGGCCCATTACCTAGTTTCCAATAACAAGTCTGTTGATCTTTATTAATGGCAGTACGGCAGTGAGATTTTTCCTAGGCTTCCTTTTCCGTCTCTATCTGAACATGTGCGGGATTTATTTAACCTGAGCTGTTGCATTTTATCCTGCCTGGTGTGCATTGTTCACAACCAGGTTTGTTTATTGTGAAAGAGGAGGACAGCGGAAATTGTTTCCGCCATGTTGTTAACAGATTTCCTTCTCCTGCCTCTCCCCACCTCCACCCTACTTCCTGTGCAGGCCTGTGATTGAGGGACAGAACAGCAGTGCTACTGTTGCCATTAACAGTGGCCAAAGTCTTCCTGCCTCCATTGTGGTGTCTCTGCCTCCAGCTGCACCAGTGCGCCCGAATAGCACCCTGTCAAACCGCAAAGCAGGCACACTGCCAGCCAACCTGGAAGAGATGAAGGTGATGACCTCAGTGGGCTTTATGCCAACTAAATAGTGTTTATTATCATGATGAAGCTTTCGGCTCAGGTATTGTGAATGATATAAATAATGTAAATAATATAAATAATGATAAAGAGCATATGAGGGTGCAGGGAGATCAGGGTATACACTAAAATGTGTAGAAAAGGGGCTACTACAGGGCTAGGGTTGGAAACCTGTGGAGTATGTGAAAGACGTTTGTGGAAACAATTAAATAAGTAATTTATTTACCTATTTGTTTTCCTTCATTTAGGTGGCTGAACTAAAAATGGAATTAAAGCTGCGTGGGCTGCCTGTGTCTGGAACCAAAACAGACCTGATTGAGCGTTTAAAGCCATACCAGGAGAATTCTATGTCCATTCCCAACACCAGTCCTACCATACAGACTTGCAGCACGTCCATGGAGGTGTCCAGCACCACTACTTGCCTGTCACCTGCACAGTTGCCACCTGAGACCCAAAGCTCCACCCCGCCTGTATCCCCTATATCCTCAGAAGTGTATAATAGAGAGGACGCTATGGAGGGTCAGCAGGAGACCCACTGTCAGGGCCAGCCAGCAGCCATTCATCAAGAGCAGGACAGGAGGCTGCACGAGAAAGAGCGTCAGATTGAGGAGCTGCTGAAGAAGCTGGAACAGGAACAGAGGCTGGTAGAGGAACTGAAGATGCAGCTAGAAGTGGAGAAGAGGAGTGCACAGAATTCTGTCTCCATAGAAAGTAACAACAGCATCAATCAAGCTGCTTCGCTGGTCACGGTAAAGACTGAGAGCCCAGTTATGCCCAATTGCACACTGGCTTCACATAGCACTCCATCTGTAGTGAAGCTGGAGAAAAGCCTCACTGCCCCAGTGACCGCCACCCCTCTACCACAGTTCTTCATCAGTCACCAGGGTGTGTCACAGATCATTGGGCAGCCCCAGAACTTGCTCACCACACAGCACACGGGTACCCAGATCTTGCTGCCAGTCTCTCTACCCAACAACACCACTACAATCCAACTCACTAATACTAATGTCAAACTACAGGTACTATAACTATCAAACCAGCCTTTGGTTTGTTTTCCTTACTAGATCTACATGAAAGTAGCAAAAAAAAAAAAAACACACCTGTGTTAAAGCTGTTGTGCTGTTTACATTTATGGTCTGTTTTCTTTGTGTGTGTGTTTATAATATCTGCATTTTGTTTGACAGCCAGTCCTTCAAGCAGCTGTCTCTCCTCAAAGCCAAGGACTGATCCAGACCACTCAGCTGCATCCTGCCAAGACAGAGAGCTCCTCGCCACAGCCTGTCAATCAGAGCAATATAGTGCAGGTGACTCTTTATTTAGCAGACAGTATAAAATCCTCATGTTGATTACTTCAGCATGAGGCATAATTAATGCTTCTTGTGCATACCAGTGGCTGGTATTCCAGATAAATGGAAACTGATGGAAATTTATCTGGAGAGCAGGGCACCCCACTGTTTTTTTTTTTTTTTGGCATTAGTGTTTATGGTAAAGTCTGTATCATCTACTATCATTGACAGAGTGGTGACTGAAAGCCATGCATCACAACAACCATGATGCCAATCCAACAAGCATAAATGAAGCATCACATTCAGCCATCATATGGTAAAAGAGGGTTAGCTATGGGTCTTATAGCTACACAACCAACAATATAAAGCTGAAGAGCTGGCCAAAAACTTTTTTTTAAAAGGTTAAGCTACTTTTGCATTGCTGTTGGACTGGTTTGTGTTACATCATTGTTGGTGTTACCTAACTGTAACAGCTGATGTAATGTTTGACAAAAGCTATAAACATCAATGTCTAGTTCTGATTTCCCTCTTCAATAGAGTAATCTGAAATTTTGTGGAAAAGAAAGTGTAAAGGAAGTAGATCAGTGTCAGAGAGAACAGGGAAACGGGTATCGAGTGCAGGCTTTAGGATCGGGCTAAAGGAGAGGGGAGTCATCCATCAGTGAGATGGCGGAAAGTGGTCTTATTCCACACACTACTTGGTGTCTGGTATAGCGGTGCTAGGGTTACCCGAGTAATATCAGAATGGTTACTGGTGCCAAACGCACTGTGAGCGGGCATGCCTGTGGCTCCTGGCCTCAGTTTGTTTATCAGCCTTGCGTGTAACAAGATCTCAGGAAAAGACAGAAGTGCTGATAGTGCTTTCACTGACAGCCCTGGCAAAGGAATGCTCTCCATCATCTACTACCAGCACATGCCCTAAGATGTGCCTTCTTCTCAGAGCATCTTCTAATAATGGCATATTGGAGTGATCAGTCTGAAGCATGTCTGTAACTGCTGAAGAGATGCTCTTTGCGTTCGTTATGTACGGTAGTGTGTTTCATCACGGTTTCATGACTTGCTGTATTTTTGCACAGACCCTGTCTATGTGTAGCCCTGGTGGGTCTGCTTTTCAGTTTGGTGCCAGTGAGAAGCAGGCAGGTCTGGAGATGCCTCGCTGTTTCCTCAGTAGCTCCCCAGAGAACACACTGTCTGCTCAGACTTCCCCAATTGCATCCTCCCTCACCAACGGCCCCCTAAATAAGGTAACGGAAATGCCACTGTACTGTGTGTTATGCCAGTGCTCAGTTTTTTTTTGTGTTGTGTATAACTAGCTGTGTTGTGTTAGTCTCCCTCTCAGGTCTCGCCTGCCTTTATCCTGCCGTCTCCAGTATTCAGTCATGCCCCCAAGAGCCGAGAGCCACCTCCCTACGAGGATGCTGTTAAACAGACGCGCAGCATGCAAGCAGCTGCCATCCCGCAGGTCCCATCTCACACTTATATGCACCTCTACGCAAACACACTGCTGTTACTGTTACTAACACTAACACTGTTTCTGCTGTGGTTTTATTGTGATTCAGGTTGCAGCAGCGACCAGTCAGCAGATGGATGATCTGTTTGATATTCTCATTGAAAGTGGAGGTATGTGCTCTTGGCTTAAAGGAATAGCCCATTATTTGTCAACCCAGTATTCATAAACTGTGTGTGTTGTGTATGTGTGATCAGAACAGAAGAACGATTTACTCCAAAGTTAATATCTAAATTACACACATCAGTATATAACTCGATATATCTATGGACTTGTGTACTAACCATACAGTTACATGGGAGTTGCACACAAAGGACAAAGTCTGCATGACTCTGACCTCATGTTTAAACCAGTATTTCGAGACGGAGGAGCAGTATTAAAGCTACTGTATTATGTAAGCATGTGTCATGCTGAAATTAATGTTTTAGAACGTAAATACACTGGAAATACACTTTGAGGCTAATATTGAATACATACATACACTGGCCAAAATTGGACACTTGACTGTAACTAAGAAGCATAAACATGTTCTCACATGACAATGCCCCTGTCGCAAGGTGAGGGACATGAAGAAATAGTTTGCCCAGGTTGGTGTGGAAGAACTCAAGAACTCACGGAGTCCTGAAATAAATCCACAAACTTTTGGCCGCATCGTGTATGATACTGTTAATTAAATAATAGTATCATGCTTGTAGAGTCATGGAGGAAGTCAGAAGAGACACCATCTTAATCTGATATCTCAAGAAACACATTTTATATGGATAAAATGATGAATTATGCATACTTTAAGTAAGCTGTAACCAGAGTTTGGTCAGCTTGTAAAGTATGGAGGCTTTATTTTAAAGAACACACCAGGTTGATTTAGTAACTTATTCATAACTCAAAATGATGAATAAAAAGCGTGATAATTGTGTGCTCAAATGTGTATAGTCCATATGTTATTTCTCCATATTTGGAGAAATGGGGAAGTTACTGGGGAACTGTGAAACTCCTCACTGGTTAAAACCTGTGACTGACTCCAAATATCACTGCATACTATGCTTTAAACTGTGTCCGGTCTTGCCTGTGGTTAACACCCATTCACTAGAGATGGAGATCAGATTGAAAAGCAGGTTAGGGACAAATATTAAAATGCCAATGGGTTCAGTTGTGAAAGTAGAGTGTCCATGTCATTTTTAGATTTTGAACCTTTTTATTAAATGCCATTTGCCCCTGCAGAGATCACCCCTTTCACTCAGCAGGAGCCTTCTGTGCCTAAGCTGATGCCAGTCACCGCCAGCATCACCACTTTACCTGTCAACACTGCCCTGTCTCGGCCCCCTGCTCAGGTGCAGATGGCACCGCCGCCGGCATTGCTGGTGGAGCCCATGCCCATCCTGGCCTCTCTGGCCTCAGACAACCAGCTGGAGGCGCTGCTGGAGGGCACACTGGGGGGTGAGGCTGAGCCAGAGCACAGGACTCTGGGGCTTCTAGAAGACCTGCACAGCCAGCTGCTGGAACAACCGCACTCCCCTATGGACACATCTGAGTTGAGCTTCACCGAGCCGCCAGCACCATTGTCCTCCTTCAGCCTGCAGGACACGGGCATGGACAGCATGGACTGGCTGGACCTGACCATGCCAAGGCCCATTGGACCCCTCGACCCACTGGGGATCGGCTCCGATTTCCTTGACACACATGACCTGCAGCTGCACTGGGACTGAGAGCAATTCACACACACACACGCACACACACACACACACACACACACTCCTCTGATTGGGCTTTTGCAAAAGAAAGAGAGGAGGGATTTGTTTATTCAAGGCAGAGTGTGACTGCACACGGTTATGTGCACGATTATGTCTCTTCTAACCAAATCAGATTCCCTCAGTAGAAGATGCGAGAGGTTCCCTCTGCTCTTGTGCCGTAGTGCACTGCAGTTTGTTTTATTCATCATTCAGACTAATGTCCTAATATGGCGCTGCAGGAACAAATGGCCTTCCATGAGCTGTGTTCTCTTTTCTGTGCCATCTAAAGGCAGAGCGCATCTTTAACAGCATGATTCTATATACTATTCTCGTTATAGTCACGTGCCATTGACTCAGTTGTTCTCTGCGCAATCTAGAAATATAGTTGTGGCCAATTTTAGTCCATATGAATCAGAACAGAATCCTATTCCAGACTTTTTGACTCCACATTAGATGTAAACATTCACATCAGCTTAGTGCTCTGACACTATTATTCTTTTGGTCCTCAAGATAAAAATAGATTATTTTAAACATAAACTCATCTGTTTACTAGGCACCCTGTGTACTTAAACGGGGGAAATATGTAGGAGGATTTCTGCATCCGTCATGCTCAGTCTGACATCAGTTTCTCAGAGAACTCTTCTGTTTTGTCATACTATTCCTGTGTGCAATTATTTCTTTGTGTATATACACAGGAGGGTGTGTGAGAAAGTGATTGTCAGTCACTTGGCTTCAGTGAGAACAGGAATGTCGCCTGGTGGGCCTGGCCATGCAGTGTAGCATGTACCATGCAGTGAAGACACAACTATTATGTATAATGCCAAGTGGGATGGTGTACATATTCGTTTTGGGTGTGGAAGAACCCTCAGTAAGATGCAGCGCTCTTTTTGTGTGTGTGTGTGTGTGTGTGTCAGACACTAGTCCTGAGGGTCACAGCCCTTCAGAGATTTATACTTTCACTTTTCAGACCAAATTCAGCTCATGACGGCCCTGCTGATGAGCTGATGAGTTGAATCGGGTGTTAAATGCGGTAGATGCTAAACTGTTCAGTGCTGTTGCTGCAGCCCTGCTAAAGGAAATGAACTAACATGACAGCTGACACTAAGAGCAGCAGGCGTTCATTCAGCCGAAAACTATAACTTATAGCTTCTGGTTCTTCTTATTTACGCAGAGTTTGGTAAATGTAGACTCTTTGTGCAACTCTTAGTGCCTCTGATTTCCTTCTTTTCGTTTGCAGATGCACCTGGGCCTACATGAGCCTTTGGGTTAAGCCAAGCTTCACACTATTAAGGCCATTTGTACTGTTAGAGGCAGGTCCAGGTGACTACATTTCCTTTTTTTTTTAAGCCATTAGCATTTAAGATATTCATGCTCCATATTTTGCTATCAGTAAAACACTGCATGTTAAACATTTTGGCAGCTTAGTGACAGTTTAGTAAGAGAGAAAAGGATGTATTCTAGTTTGTTGATTTCCTCTGCAGTAGTGCTTTCACACACCCATTCCTTCTCAGCCTCACCGATGACCATTTTTAGATCCTGTAAGGCCTTCCATTGTATCTGCACTTTTTGATGGCGTCTCTCTGTCCTTTTGTCTGTGCCATGTTGTCTTTGTGTGTGTGTGTGTGTGTGTGTGTGTGTGTGTGTGCGTGCGTGTGTGTATGTGTGTGCGTGCGTGTGTGTGTGGGTGTGCACTGATGTGTCTGTGTTTCACTGTTTGTTAATGTGTTACTGTGCCACCAATCTAATACTGCTCTGCGCACAGTAAAAAGAGCAAAAAAAAAAAGAACATGGCAGCCTAAGTGAAAATATGTGATTAATGAAAAGAAGAAATACCTCGGCAGCATGCAACTACAACAAGTGATTCTGTGATCTGTGTGATTTTAATCAGCTAAAACATTTTCTCTACAATAATTTGGTTTTGATTCAGTTGCAAATCGCACTTGCTTCATGAGCAGTTAGCCGGGTTAATCTCTGAGACCAGACTCTATTTACTGAGTTGTGTTTATCTAGTGTGGCCTCACTTGTACAGCTGAGTGTTAGCCTAGTGTTAGTTTGACGATTTCTGCAGCTCGAAAAGAAATGTTGCCTTTTTACGTCTCTTCTGGTTAAATGACTCGATGTTAACCTCAGTTAGAGGCAATAACTGACCGCTGGCTCAACCATGTGTCTGAGGCTAGGACCAGTACGTTTGACCCAAATTTGCTTTAAATATGGCGGCTTGAGTAAGTTTTTACCTGCGAGCTGTATGGCACTTATACCTGCAGTGATGAATGTTTCGTCCTGATTAAACAATCATTTTGCCTCACAGCACCTTCACCAATACAAATGTTTTTTAGAAGTGCGATTTTTAGCAGCCATTATTGTTTTTGCTGTTAGCTTAGACGTATTAAAGTGGCACATGCCTGATGGCTTCGTACTGTTCACCCCACACATTGACCAAGCTGTGGCCTCTTCAGTAAACAAATGATGCCAGACAAGAATCTCTTCTTACAGGCTGTAACTGCTGGCTGTAGATCTGGGAATGGATTTCAGTGATTCAGTGAGCCGTTGTACTGTTGGTCTGATTTGCAGTTCACTGATGGCATGATGTGATTTTTGGGGCTGATCCTGAAGCATAAATTGATGAAATAATTACCAAAGAGGCCAAATAAATAATGCATAATTTTAACACAAGCAGTTTCTGAATTGTTTTGGGAATGTATTTAGTGAGTTGACTCAAACTGCAAAGTAGGTTAACTCGGAAGAAGTTTGTTTTGAAAGTATGTCAGTACAAAACTTGAAGCGGTTTGGTTTCTAGTCAATTCAACTCTGACAAAAAGAGAGCAAAGCAATAACTTCATCCTTTTTAATTTGATGTTTCAGTACTGTAATGTATGCAGTATATGGTAAATCTCAGCACACTGCCTTGGTCTTGTTATTAAGTTCCTGTTTGCATTATTGCTTAGTCTGTTCGGGGAAACTAAGCTCAGCACGGATAATAAAATTTAGCCTCCGTGAGTCCATGCAGAGCACGTGAACTAGGCAGCTGGCCGATCAACACTTAATTTCTGTGCTTTTTTTTTTTTTTTGAGATGCAGACAAGTGCAGCCTCCCAGTTTTTTTTTTTTTTTTTGTTTTTTTTAAATCAAGTGGTCTTGTGGAGCCAAACCATTATTCACTGCTTTTTATTTTTGTGTAATTGTTAGTTATTTTATTTGACCATTCGGCTGGTCCCATTTTCTACTGCTGGACTTTTGTTTTCAATTGTAATACTTTTTATCGACATTGTTAATGTGTAATGTATCAGTGGTGATTACACTGGGTGATGAACCTGACGACTACCACTTCTCTACATCCTCCAGACGGAGGAGCACTCATCATTTGTATGCCATACGTTTTGCACATTGTGTACATATTTGAATGGATGTAATACATATTTTTATACATGTTTAGCGCATCCATGAGCTCTATTTTGTGAATAGTTTTAAAAGATGAGTATACATACGCTGTTATGTGTCAATTCACTTTGCTGTATTGTGAACATACTGTTGTAGAGAATGTTTCAGAATCTCATAAATATACCAGAGGAATGAAATACAGAAAGTCTTTCTGTGAGTTTTATTTTATTTTTTTTGGATTGTTTGCTTTTATAACAGATGTCTATGTACAGCGTAGAACAGAGCAATATGAAACAGAAAAGGTTAATATTCTACAATATATATATACACTCCTGATCGAAATCTTAAGACCAGCTAAAAAAATGGAAGAATTTGCATTTTGCACCACTGGAT
>JAOTRJ010000055.1:15000254-15012286 GCA_028564905.1 Leptodoras praelongus
TGTGCTCTTAGCCTGCTAATTGAACCTTCACACTCTGCTCTTACTGGTGCAATGTGCAATTAATGAAGATTAGCCACCAGTCCTATTTAGCCATGAAACCTCCCACACTAAAATGACAGGTGTTTCAGTTTCATTGTCTAACCCCTGTATATATGTATATATTTGCAGTAGCATTGGGGAGCTGCAGGCTGACCCTGCACAATGGTACCATGAACATGATAACATGCCTCTTCCAATTCTGTGCTTATCCCACATTGACTCCAGTTATTGATCCAAAAGTGTATTTGTTTACCTGTAGGACTGGAGTGCAATGGGAGATCGGACTGTGTGTTGGGATGAAGGCTAGTGATAGCGCTAAAGTCCAGGGCTTAAACCAACTCATTTATAATCCACACTCTTTCCCTCTGCCTCTCATATGACAGAGCACAGTGCTCATAGCACACCCTGAATCCTTCACTTCCTGCTGACTCACAGCCATTCATCCAGCTGCTACTTGACTTGGCACAGTTTTACATCAGGTATCAATACACACTCACATTGTTTCTGATTCATCCTAGTCTTACTTCCCCTATCTCCACTCACATTCACTGAAATGCAGCACAGCTTTGTTTTTCTTTTACACACACACACATATCCCTCAGGCTGACACAGGAACAGTGAACAGAGACTCTCATTTGGCCTTGTCCCCTTGGTAACGTGGAGTGTGGTGCCCATGCTGTACATTCATACCAAAGCCAGAGAGGATGTGAAAGAATGAGTGGCTACGTGGCTGTCTGCTTCCATATCAACACTCTGTCTAGGATTGAAACAACACCTCTCTACACCTCATGATACAATGCAATTTCAAATCACAATGCAATTATGAATTGAGGGTGGTATAGAGGTGAGCAGCTAGCATTGCTGCCTCCCAGATCCAAGCTCCCTGGTTCAATCCTGAGCTTGTTTTACAGTATGTATGGAGTTTCACAAGCTCACCTCATGTCTAGGTGGGTTTCTCCCCACCTCACAAAAACAGGTGTGTATGTATATATGTGTGGTACCCTGCAATGAACTGGCATCCTGTAAAAGACCATGGTGTGATTATCTCCATGGTGTGAAAGACTCCAGTCTTTCATTTCAAGCCCATGTAGATAATATTACTAGAATAGCCTTCTTTCATCTCAGAAAATAACTCAAGGTTGGAGAGTTGTAATGCCTTGCTCTATGGATGTTCCGGTTAGTGCAGATTGCACCAGCCAGAGTACTTACTAGAACCTGAAGATATGACCACACAACCCCTATCTTATCCACATATTGGATTCCAATCAAATTTTGCATTGATTATAAAATACTACTATTTATCTATAAATCACTGAATGGTCTTACGCCACAGTACCTGAGAGAACTTTCAGTCTGTCATGATCCACCATGCCTACTTTGATCAAAAGGTACAGGTTCTTTGTTGGTACCTTGAATAATGTAAACTACAGCAGGGACCCACTCTCAGTGGTTAAGTCTAGGCTGAAAACCTATTGATTTATTCAAGCCTTTTCAACACACTATCATGCATTCTCTTAGATTTGGTGACAGTGGAGTGGCTGCTTCCTTTATGTCCCAGGCACTCTCATGTGTGTGTTACCTTCTGGGTGTCCCTTTTAGTTATATTGTTATAGCTATTCTTACTAGAGTCCATACTTGCACACAATGTACATTTTCTCTACCATTACGTTAAAAGAGCATACCTAATATTCTGTGTGTATGCCTGAGACACCAAAAGATAACAGTGATCCTGATTCTTTCTGCTCTCCAGACCTGCCTGATCCACCCTGAGACCCTACTTGTTTTTGAAGTTCTCATGACCTGAAAATCCCTCGCTGCTGTTGGCCCCACAGCCTAAATATACACTTAGAAACGATGAAAACCCTGACGCTGGCCGACAAAGCCAAAAATGGTCTAGCCCCTCCCTACCTGATGGCAATGGTGAAAGCCTGATGCGTACACAGAGCCCTTCATGCCTCAAATATGTCTCAGCTTCCCTACCATCATCCAGAACCATTTCTCTGTCCTGGCACCAACAGCAGAATCACTTGCTGTCTTCAAACACAGACTGAAGACCCACTTCTTTCGAGAGCACTTAGCTGAACACTAACTCAATTCAACACTACCTTTGCATCTATTACATATCGTATCACACTTACAGCAGTTATTGTATTGACTATGTCTTGTTCTTCACTGGTTCTGCATAGCTTATAGGACATGTTTTGCTTGTAATTGTTTGTATTAGGTATTTTATAGCTTATTTCTAGCAGTATCATAACTCAAAGTGCCCTGAATTCAGGTCTACCAGCGCTAGCTTTAGATATTCTATATTCTAATGACTAAGCACTTCTGTAAGTTAAATGCTAAATGTCGTAAATGTAAATGAATTTGGCTTTAGAGTACAACTGATATAAACTGCTTTCCTAGGACTGTAATTGCTGTCTAATGTCCATCAAAAGCAGAAAACACTTTAAAATCCATTGTTCTATTTGTAGTCCTATAATGTTCAATCTTTGAAATGGGTTAAGGACATGATTACTTGAAAAGGGTGTTAAAACATGCATGCCATTTATAGCATAATTTATATTCCCATTTTTAATTATGTATAATTTTTCTAATAAAACATATAATAACAAGGTATGTTCTAAATGTAATGCACAGAATAGAACCCAGATGAACATATAAAATACTGCAATCCTCACTTGCCACAGTTCAGGCCTTTGTATGGTACATGATTCCACAATAAGAAAGGCATGGGGCAAAAATGGCATACATGGGAAAACACTTCTGACCAAAAAGAACACAAAGGCTCACATTTGCCAAAAACATTTAGGTGACCCACAAGACACTGGGGATAATAATCTGTGGACTGACTGTCAAAGGTAGACCTTTTTGGATGGCATGGGTGCAGTTACACCTGGTGTCAAGCTAACAAGAGATTCCAACATAAGAACACCATACCAACAGTTAAACATGGTGGTGGTAGTATGATGGTCTGGGGCTGCTTTTACAGGACTTGGATGACTTGTCATAATTGATAGAACCATGAATTCTGCTCTCTGTCAGAAAAACCTGAAGGAGAATGTCTGCGTGTCAGTTGGTTACCCAAAGCTTAAGCACAGTTGGGTTTTCAGCAGGACATTGATCTGAAGCACACAAGCAAGTCCATTTGTGGATGGCTTGAAACAAACAAAAATAAGGTTTTGGAGTGGCTGAGACAAAGTCCTAATCCCATTGAGATTCTATGACAATCCCTTAAATGGGCAGTTCATCTTTGAAAACTATCCAATGTAACTCAAAACTCAATCCTGCAAAAGACGAGTTGGCCAAAATTTCTCAAAATTGTTAAAGACTCATTGCAAGTTACCGCAATGAGATGGGTTATATGAAATGGGCTTCAGTGTCTGAGCAGCTGCACACGAGCCTAAGATCACTATGCTCAATGGCAAGCATCAGCTGGAGTGATGTTAAGCACGCCACCACTCTAAAGCAGTGGGAAAGTATTCTCTGCAGTGATGAATCATGCTTCAGTTACTGGCAGTGAAGGATGACTGTGGGTTTGGCAGATGCCAGGAGAACACTACCTATCAGAAAGCACAGTGCTAACAGTAAAGTTTGGTGAAGGAGAGATAATGAACTGGGGCTGTTTTTCAGCATTTCAGCCCCTTAGTTCATGTTAAGGGTAATGTTAATGCCACAGCATATAAAGAAACTTTGTGGCAGCAGTTTAGGTAAGACCCTGTCCTATTCCAGCCTGACTGTGCCCCTGTGCCCAACACAATGTCAATAAAGAATTGGTTTGGAGAGTTTGACATGGAGGAACTCCAGTGGCCTGCACAGAACCCTGACCTCAACACGACTGGGATGAATTTGAATGTCGATTGCAAGCCAGGCCTTCTCATCCAACATCAATGCCTGACCTCACATATGGTCTTTTGACTGAATGGGCAAAAATTCCCACAGATGCACTCCAGAATCTTGTAGAAAGCCTTTCCAAATGAGCAGAGGCTATTACAGCTGCAAAGGAGGGGATGACTGGCCATATTACTGGCCATGGTTTTGGAACAAGATGTCCAAAAAGCTCATAGGTGTGACGGTCAGGTGTCCACATACTTATGCCCATATACTTTTTTTTCCATCAAAATGCATTCAAATACTGAGTACTTGTTATCAGTATAATTCAGGAATAATGTTGCAGTGAGGTTCTGATGTGTGTGTGTTGCAGAAGAGCGTTTAGGGTGAGCGCCCAGGCCAGGGTTCACCTGGCATAGAGACTTGCCTCCTCAAGCAGCCTGGTGGAGCCACACTTATCAGCTTGGCACCCTCCCTGTTTCGAAATCATGCCCTAAAAAAACAAACACACCAACACAGTACGCTCTACACAGAAAATAAAGGTGTGGACAGAGCCATGCAGTGGCTTAGTAAATCAAAGACTCTCTCTCTCTGCTCGTGTGCAGTTAAGAACCGATGTGAGAACACCCAGGGTGAGAACTCGCTGACCCCTGCCCTGCCCATCTCGGCTCGCCCAGTGTGAGGCGTCTGTGTGCTGCTTTCTGTGGAAAGCTGTATTTTATGTTTACTCATATTTAACTCTTATTTGAGGGGATCCAGGGCCGTGGAAGCTGTATTTATAAGGACCGGGTTACAGCAGTTCCTCTACTTGACCTAAAGCATTAAGGTGTCAGCAGATTTTAGCAGAATGTATATGTCAAAGCATACACATTCCAGTGGTATAGTTGCTTACGGAACTGAAAGGTTTGAGTCTGACCCTTTTTGTGTGACTTGATTGAATACTTACATAATGGCATCCTGCAACCCTGGTCAAAAGGTTACTCTAAAGTGCCTGAAGATTAACAATAAGGGATTCACGAAACATTGCTCAGCAGAACAAAAAAATACCCCACTACCATATGACATACAATATTTATTTAGGAACACAAACAATGATAAGTTAATTATCAGGTAGTCCACAAATATTGTGGGAATGGTATCAATACAGTCATAAAGGGGAAAACATACATGAAAATCCGTTTAGGAACATGTGATCCCAAAAGACAATTTTGATTAGAAAACTGGTGAAAATGGAAAATAAACCCAAGCACAAATTTAAAATGGGTTATTGATAGTAAGTTCATGAAGGTTATTCGTTTTCTTTTTTTCTTCTAAGAGAAACAATCAAATCAACATTAAAAAAATGCATTCTCATTTTGTCTTAGACCGTAGAAATGTGGATGAATCCTAACCTGAACTTGAATTGAGACGTTTGTCCAATGCCCCTCTTAGACCCTCCCCTCTCTGATGAACCCAGAGGAGGGAATGAGAGAAGATTCTCAAAAAATCATTTTGCAAAACAAGGAGATCATGTAGAATTCCCCCCAAAAAGCATGAAACTACAAAATATGATATATATTTATATATGAAGACATCATGCAAAGTGGCAAGTCGGCTTACAAACATGTCATAGTAGTCTGGTTGTATGTAGTTTTTAATCAGTTTAAGTTTGAGCCCCTTCCCAGCTAAGAAACAGTCTGATCTATGCCAAACACCTGAAAAAGCTTTCAATAAAATATTCAACCATGATTTCAAAAGAGCTGTTGGTCATTGCAGGGGACAAAAAGAGTCCAGATATATCTAGCAAGCCTGACACCCTTTGAGAACATCACTGCCTTACTGCATTAGGAAGAGAAGCAGGGACAATACCCTATGTAAAATCCGGCTTTAAAAAAAACGTTTTCATTCAACTAGTGTGATTCCCTGATTGGCTGAGGAAAGTCAGGTGACCAGTGAGGTAAGCAGAGTCCAGAGTCCCAGTATTGACGGTAAAAAGAAAACGGTCCTATCGACTTGCTGTTGCTTGTGTGTGAGCACCACACACTGAACACATGAATGCTTGTGATGGATACTATTCAATTAAAAAAAATGCAATAACAGAGCTCCACTCCTCATGCAATGTCAATTTGTGTAATGTTTCGAGTACAGAAAGGACACCAGATAAAAGCTTGAAAGAAAATGTGACAAAAGTTGCTGCCTTAGAGTACATATAAGTCCATCTTTCAGAAAATACCAGAAATAATCCTTGGGCATGATGATCATAGTCCCATTCATATTCATCTATTTTTAATGAAGAAAAAAAAACCTAGGAAAATTCAGTTGCTTTCTCAGTAATACAATGTGCGTCTCTATGTTTTTATCATCTTTGCATTGGCTGTTCTCTACTTCACCCCTCCCTTAATTGTCCATGATGCTTGGTGGATTCTTGCTTGTATCTCTCTCCTTCCCAACCTCTACTTAAGGTGAGAGGACAAAGCGAGTGCCCCCCATTCCCACCGCCCTCTTCCTTACAATCACACCCCCACCTTTCACCTCACTCCTCCTCTTTTCTATCACCCCGGTGAGAGCGGGGAGAGGGGCCGTGTAGTCCTGCTCCTCATCTCTCAGCCTCCATGGCCACGCTGGCCTTCTGTTCGGCGGCTGCTTGCTGGTTGACGGTGGACGGCCAGCCCGGGGGAGGGTGGGCCTGTGTCCCTGGAGGGCCCTGAGTCCATAATCCCTGCTGGCTGGCCACAGGTGGAGTCATGCCCCAGCTGACTGGGGGTGGAGGTGGAGAGGTGGCCATGGACGCCATACTGGGGCTGCTGCTGCTGAAGCTTTCTGATGCCTTGAGGCGGGAGAACATGGTGAGTGCATCAGGGAAGTTAGGCGGAGTCGCCGGCGTGTTTGCTGGTGTACACATCTGGGGGGTCAAACACACATGGAATTAGACGCTAGAGGCCAACAATATATCACCAGCAGGACAAATATACTCTTTGCATAAGATTAGGAACATGTTTGTCCCTGTATTAGGGGGCATGTTAAGCTGAAAATACAGGGCTTAGCTGTCCCTGAAGAGCATTCCAACATTCCTTCCCTTTCCCATACAGTTCTCTCGGTTTGATAATGATACTACTTCCTGTTTCTGATCTGTGCGCTGGTACTGAGTACTCTGCATTTTCCCCCTCACACTTTCCAGCCCTGCCATAACCTCATGCAACTTGTCCATTGTCCTCTTTGTACTAGACCACTCTTTTCAGCCCAAATCCCTCCCTTACATAGGTACACAAGAGCCCTCATGGGAGTGCATTAGGCTGCAGAACAACACTATCAAAACACTGTAATCACTCGGTCACTGTGAACGTCTGCTGCGCTATTTATCAGTGTCATCGTGCACACAACCAATCTATTTGCTTTCCTCATGTCTTCTCCAGACATAAACAGAACAAGCAACCGAAGAGACATGTTGTATGACGCAGCACTTTCGTGCTTGCCGTTCTAAGTATGCCTGCTCTGCTGAGGGTGCTTGTGACAGTGCCTCATACACTTCCTGGTGTCCTCTTCCGCAGGTCACGGATAGGTATGTGAAACGTCTCCAGATTATCTTACTGCTGAGGCCATGTTTGTCTAGCTCACTCACAGCCAGGATACGCTGCTCTTTTCTGTCAGCAAACCCAATTCCCTTATCGACCCATCTGAAAGAGTATCACCGTGAAAAGGCCACAACTGCCCCTTTATCAACGGTCAAAAGTCTCAAATGATCCGCACTCCCCACCATCACTGTCAATTTGCTGGAGAGGCAGGAATTCGTGAAATTGGGAAAATCATTATGGGTAAAGCTTTAAACGCTATCCACAGGACATGACGATATCATTTGTGAAGTGCTGAAATAGGAACATACTGTATTTAGTTACTGCAGCAGCACAGAGGTGAAGGTCAACAGCTAAATACAGCCTCTAAAGCAAAACACAAGCATCTGTGGAACCTCCATTATTCTAATAGCACAAACTGCTGTTCAAGAGTGCAGTGTACATAACAAACATGCAGCAACCCACAGCTGTGTTGCTATGGAAATATTTTGGTTGCGAGCACAAATGCCTTGCTGAGAAGTGAGGATGAAGTAAGACAACCCATTCTGCTTTTTTAATTGTACTTGGGAACATGAATCCAACTTTCGTCAAGAATTCTACAATATATCGCCCTTTGCCTCAGCATCTGTCCTCGCACTGTGGAAGACCGTATACCATACCCAAAAAACTCCCTGCACTCCCTTTCTGGACAAGAGTCTGAGCGGATGGTGAATATGGAAACAAATGCTGTCTTATTGCATCAGTAAGGCTGGGATTTTACAGCTAGAGGTAACGCGTTATACCGTTTCCAAACCCAAACCAGAAAACAGAATTTCACAGACGGGCAAGTAAAGGCAGCTGCGTGGGATCAGAGCTTTCACCTTCCCTTCGCTGAAGCCGCTCTCATGTCCACACTTGCACGGTGATGAGAATCCCGCAGGCTTCTGAGAACGATCAGCGCACTCATCACCATTTCCCTTTACAATTCCACTAGTGAGGGTTACATGAGTACTTGACTCCATAAACAAGGGTTGCTACGATTTATAGCTGTCACACATGCTTCTGAAAATGTTCCTCTCTATTACTGTTCACTCTTATTAACAACAAAGAACAGAGGACTGCTTTCACATTCCTTCACTGGCTCAGAGGAGAACTCGGTTTATGGACACCATGTAAGCGTGGCTGAGTGAATCACTGATCATGTTCTCTACTGGTGCTGCTCTTTTTCTATAAATCTCTCTCTCACACACACACACACACAATGCCTGAGGGATAGGTTGAATGAGAAGCATGAATACCACAGGAGCCTTGCAGTTAATATAATGATGAGGTTTGTAATAGAATAATTGATGATGCACTGCGGCATACCATCACAAGTCCAAAAGCACATGCACTGAGCTGCAGATCTGTCTGAGTGAACAGTACGCATGTTAGCCAGTGAGAAGCCAGAGACCAGAATAGCGCAGTGAAGTGATGGGAGGATGTCTCAGATCTGCTCATTCATTAACCTAGCCTGCAGAATGATCATTTTCTCACGTCATGCAGTACTTTAAAAAAAAAAAAAAAGTGGAAGTCACCGTTCCACATTTGTATATGTGCTTGCATCCACATGGGTAAATGATCTCTTGGTGCATGTGATCGCTTGATTATTAATCTGGCTGTTGACACACCACGCAGCAATTTCAGAAAAAAAACAATGGGTAGACATTGTCTATTGTACTGGTATAGGTTTTTTTTTTTTTTAATATGTGGCTGAAAGAATAATCAGTCAGTACTCACGTCTAAAGGAGGAACATGATGTTATTAGGAAACGCTAACTGGGGCATTAGTGAGCCATGAGAACCCGTCATTGTGCAATGATCAGGAAAAGAAGGCTGGAAAATCCCCAAGGTTAAAGCAAAGAGCATAAATATGACCAAGGGCCACATCGACAGCAGACCGAAATGGATGGAATGGCTGATTTTATGCATGTCTTACAAAGAATGTTATACGCATACCATTGTAAGAAGCTTAAAAAAAAAAAAAATCTATGCTTGAGGTCATACAAGCATGGGGCAGACGTGTGGGCGTGCATGCATGTGTGTATGTACATGTTCACACATCTGCTCTTCACACTCTCTGCTAGCCAAGCCATCCACCAAACTCCCTGTGTTCCAGGAAGCAGTGCTACTAGAAACACACACACAAACACTCAGTCACTGGCCAAACCACTTCAGATGTGGCTTCAAGACTCTCTGTGGCATGGCTATTAAAAAAAATAAAAACCTCCTAAAACTGCAGGCTGCGTGCACTACAATAAGGCCATATAAATCGCAAAGGATCTTGATTTAACTGTCAATTATGCATGTAGTCAAAATATCCTAAATGTATGTATTTGAATGTTTGAATGAATCTTCCACCATCTACTTTATTATTAACAACTCAAGTGCAGTACATAAAATCATCTACATACAGATCAAGAGCTTGTGGTACTGTTCACTTCAAACATCAGAAATGGGGGAAAAAAAAAAAAAGTGATCTCTGTGACTTTGATCAGAGTGCCACATGGGCTGGTTTGAGCATTTCAGAAACTGCTGATCTCCTGAGATTTTCACTCTCTCGAGTTTATAGAGAATGCTGCAGAAAACAAAAGTTCTGTGAGTGGAAACGCCTTGTTGCTGACAGAGGTCAGAGGGGAATGGTTCAAGTCGACAGGACGGTATAAGGAAACCCTTACCACTCTTTGCAACCATAATGAACAGAAAAGCATGTCAGTTTACACAACACAGTGAACCTTAAATTGGACAGGCTACAACAGCAAAAGACCACATCAGGCTCTGCTCCTATCAGGCAAGAACAGGATTCTGAGTCTACAGTAAACACAGGCTCTGGATGCAGCTGAAGACCAGGCCATTTTTCTCCATTCTGATATATGATGTGAACATTTACACAAGCTCTGTACCCACGAGGTATTATGTACTGCTGTCAAATGATAGCATAATTACATGCTAACGCAATAAGTAATAAGGTGGCTTGGTTATGCTTTGGGGGATGTACATTTGATTTATTTTGTTAGCATGCTTTGTCTCCGCCTGCCCCCTTAGAATGAGGTGTGCATGTCAGTACAACATTCTTCTGACTGATCACTTTTATCTTATAATGAAACATTTCCATACACACTGGGCACAAGGGCTCACTGAACAGTCTGATGGAAAAAAAATGATGTAAATCATTTGCTATGGTCTTCACGCTCATCAACTCTCAATCCAGTCAAACACATCACCAATGACAGATTTTGGAGCCGTGTGTTAGACAGCACTCTTCAGCACCATGAGCAAAACACCAACAGACTGAAAATCTTCACAGAGAACAGTGTTCGTCAGTCCAGTTCAATTGCAGAGACTTGCTAAGACTCTGTGCTAAGACACATTAAAGCAGCTGTTCTGGTGGACTGTACCAGCTCGATAACTTACTGCCACACTTTAAAATGGGTTTTCCCCCACAGAGTGTATCGAGTATTTGTCAATATCACCCACCGCTACTAGAAGTTACAATGACATCATCTTGCACTAAATGCATCCACTTCACCAATTCCCAGCCTTTAGAAGAACAAGCATCAAGTCTATGCGCTCCCATTCATTAATAAACGAACCTAACTGTGGTTAGGTTGTCATTTCAATTCCTGACTACACCATTCTTTGGGATCTGTGTATTCCAGCTGGACTGAGACCTGAACATGACCATATCCTGACTGTGCTGCTGCTGCTCCTAAAAGCTCCAGCTCATCCTTAGTTAAACCCAGCAAAGAACCACATGGTTAAAGTTACCAGAACCGTCACTTGACATTGTTATGACTCAGCTTGCTAGAAACAGAGCCTGTTCACCCCTGTGTTTGTGATTTCAGGCTTTACTGTAATCTGACATGGTTCATGACATGAACATTTTTACCCATCAGTCTTTTGAGTCTTTTACCCATTTAACAACTGTACCACACCATTACGATTTACTACTATATCATGATACTGATTACAGTTAACACGGGTATATAATGCAGACCTCCGTTATAGCAAAACATGTGCTACACTACATTAAAACACGGGCAAGCAGAACAGAAAGCATGTCCTTCACATATATTTGCACATTCATAATAAACTTAACAGATGACCTCATTTTACACGATTATTAAGAACGTGACTAAGCAGTCATAATGTAAAAGTCAGTTGTGTTCATTATATTTGCAGTATAAATCCCCCTTTCTTAAAAATGTATTATTCATAGTTTAGCTTTAGGGACACAAGCTGACTTCCTGTTTGAGGTAGTGTGTGTAATGTGTGTGTGTGTGTGTGAGAGAGAGAGAGGCCGTGTGTTTTGACCACAGCGAGCATGTCATCCTGGCGTCTGCAGTATTTTCTGGTCATCCCGGCATGCACTGTAATTGTAAATTAAATTCAGTTTGCTTATGGTTCAATTGATTTCAATAATAATTAAATCATGGTTTCCGGTTTGGGCGTTAGAATAGTCTGATTTTTAGTTTTGTTTTTTTGGCCCAGGCCACCATACATTTCATTTCTGCTTTCAGTCTGGTACCAGACTATTGTAAATCAGCAATGACTTGTTCACTGATTAGTCTAAGAATAACATTAAAAGCAGTGGGGT
>JAOTRJ010000055.1:15031824-15041943 GCA_028564905.1 Leptodoras praelongus
TTATCCTTCCTTTAAAGGAATACATATTATACGAGTCTTTATACGAGATTAAATAAATAAATAAATAAATAAATAAAAAGCTCTTGCCATTTCATTTAATTTCATTTCATTGTAAGTGTGGTGATAATAGTAATATTATTTATCTTACATTCCTAATGTGGTATAAAGGGATCTATATAGAGATAGTGTAAACACAAACAGTGTAACTGGTTTCTGTTATAATTTATCCCTGGTCAGGGCTGTGTGCATTATATAGGATGGTCATGTGTGGTTTAATCTTTTGGTAATAATCTATATATAGAAAAAATCTATACAACTTAAAATTGTAAATATTGGCTATTGCTTATTTTCAATTCTTGTATAGTACACAAAGAAACAAATAACCCACCATTTTGTAAATCCTTACCTTGTATGGAATAATAAAATAAAACTAACATGAAATACCTAAATAAACATGAACATACTCAGGCCACCAGTCCAAATCCATCCTTTTAGACTGTGCAGGGTTCAGTATGATATGTGGTATGATTCTCAGGTAAACTAAAGCCTTAGCTGGGGGGCTGTAGCTGGAAACTGAACCCACTAAGCCCGAGAGCCATAGCGTATCCTGGGACCTCTCTCTTTAATGATGGATCCCTAAGGGGCAAGATGCTGGTAGTGTGGCACAGCTGATCATAAGAAACATGCAGTGCTGCATTACAAGAGAGCCTCATTAGGAGCATTTGCTCTCCTGTACACACAACACTCCCCTCCCCCAGTATTCATCTCCACCAGCACCACCCACTGCGCACAGTGGGCCAGGGAAACAGGACACCTTGACCTGCTGTACAATGAGACCTTACTTGGGTCATTATTCAGAAAGCATGGCACCATTGTAAATAAACATTTTTTAATGTAATGCACATTGTAAGTACTAAGAAAATACAGGATGGCCTAGTAGTGCACATGATGTCTGAATGTTTGAGGATCCATTTGGGTTTAAATAGTTTTTAAGAAATGAGTCATAAATGAATGGTTCATGTCTCCTCAATTAACAATCATCTCAATCATCCTAATCTCTTCCAGAATTCAATTCGCCACAACCTGTCTCTGAACAAGTGCTTTATGAAGGTCCCCAGGCAGAAGGATGAGCCAGGAAAGGGAGGTTTCTGGCAAATCGATCCCCAGTATGCAGACATGTTTGTAAATGGCGTCTTCAAAAGAAGGCGAATGCCTGCCACAAATTTCAGCACCCACAGACAGAACAGAATCCTGTCCTCTTGTTCGCCTTACAGCCCTCAGCGCAACCCACAAACGGGCATGGAACACTACCAAGAACCTGTAGCAGGGAGCAAGCGCAAACAGGCCTGTCCCAAACGAGGGGGCAAGATGGGGAGAATGTCCCAGTCCCCCCTGTTAACCAGCGAGATCAAAACATCAGATGTGCTCCGGGGAGATTTCGACCTGGCCTCAGTGTTTGATGATGTCCTCTGTGGAAATGGCAGCACATTTGAGGACCTGGATATCAATACTGCTCTGAGTTCCCTCGGCTGTGAGATGGAGGTGTCCTCTCAGAACCAGTCCACTGTGTCCAAATGGTACAGTAACGAGGATGAGCAGGCTTGTGCTTATTTGGAAATGAGCAACATGATGGGATGTAGCATGGAAGACTTTCAGCGCCAGCAGCAGCCGCAGCAACAGCAGATACAAAGCCATCAGCAATATTACGAGGGGCTGGCACTGTTTTCAGACCTGCCTCAGCCGCAGCAATCCTGGGAGGTTAAAGAGGAGGCACAGGCCATTCCTCTGTCTCTCGATCAGGGCTATGGTCTGTGTGAAGGATTTTTTTCTGACATGCCCATGTGGGAGAGGGGAGAGGTGTTTCTCTGAACACACGCACTGTCACTGCTGGTCTGCTGACCTGCTGACCTTTGTTTTGCTACATTAGCATAATGAATTGTTCAAGAAATACTATGTAATTATTCTTTTTACTTGCTTTGGTTTTTACCCTGAGAATCTATGCTAAAACATAATGATGATAATTATCCTTCTTCTTTTTTTTGGTTTTTTTGAAGACTTTAAAATCATGGTTGGATTCAGTAACATGCTAATGACTACTATGAAACATATCAAAGTAGTGGAAATTTTTTGTGTAGATAAATCAAGTTACATCTATATTAATTTTAGTTCATTTGATATTTTAGATAAGGTCATAATACGAATATGTGATATTTTTACATCTTTAAAAAAAATCTGATATTGGATGGGAAGGGGATGCAACAAGCCAAAGTGCTTTGCAGAAATATTTTCAGAGATTTTCAGAAATACAGCACAAGCACTTTGAGGCACTGTTTAAGTTACATTCCTATATATCAACCTTGTAATTTATTTGATACAATGTGAGGAAAATGCAGTTTTATAATTCCTTTCTTTTTTTTACATAAGCTGTTTTAAATGTCATTGTCCTGATTTTTTTTATTAATTGTTAGGAGCAATATCATGTTAAGGCAAGGACTGTTTTAGATTTGTATTTGTATCAAGTTACCTAACATGCAACTTGAATCTAATTATATCCTGTACTTGAATAAAAGGATCAACCATCTCTGCAAGTTGTGGTGTAATTATATGTCAAGACAGTCCAATGCTTTTTCAACCCTGGTGCTCAGTGTAAATATTTCTGTACCTCAACCCTGAGCATGCTTGGTTAAAAGGTAAGTCTTTGAGATTACTGTAAGCCTCCAACAATATAATATTATTATATAAGAGTCTCAACAGTTAAGCAAAGGAAAAATCAGCCCAAACACCTTGTTGTAAAGTCAGGAAATCCACCATTTTCTATTTTACTAGAAGGTTGTAGGTTCAATTACCAGTGGCCTCCTCATGTTTCTTCCAACCAAGCATCTTTTAAGGGACATTTAAATAAATAAAGTATCAGCTTAATGTGTGGGTGATACTGGTGTCTTCATTATATGCTTTTATGGTTGCATTACCACTCTCTCATGTCCGCACCCTCATCAATATGAATATGAGTTTTTAAACGCCATGATATTATAATTTGGAATTCCCATTGTTCACAAAACCAACTCATTACACTTTAATTGTTTGGATATAGATCACAGAGCCTGAGTCAGTCGCTCTAGGTGAACATGATGCCACACACAGGTCATCATTCTATACCGGTTTCCCCGCTCTGTAGCTGTTCTTGTGTTTTACTGACAGTTTACTTATCAACATGGAGAGTGCAAATATGTTTCGGACAAGTCTGGACTGGCCCACCTTCTTTAAATGACTTTCAGTTGCACTGAATAAATAACTGTAATGCAGTTTGTGTTTCCCCCGCAGACCTCTGCTGTGCTGAACTTCACCCTTTATGGATACATAAAGTAAGAATACGATTGGGCAAGCTCAAACACTGATAACCTTTTCACAAATCACTTTCATGAACGATTTCAAAGTCCAAGAACAATACAGAACCTGGTTATAAGTGTTTGAATTGGGCTCTTGTTTTGGATTTCATAGTGTTGTACTGATCTTAATACAACACCAGGAGGAATATACAGCGATCAGGCATAACATTATGTCCACCTCCTTTTCTCTACACTAATTGTCCATTTTCTGAGTTCCACTTGCCATATAGCTGCACTTTGTAGTTCTACAGTTACAAACTGTAGTCCATCTGTTTCTCTACACACTTTGTTAGTCCCATTTACTCTGTTGTATAATGGTCAGGACCCCCACAGCACCACCACAGATCAAGATCTATTTGTGTGGTGGATCATTCTCAGCTCAAAAGGAGGTGGTCATAATGTTATACCTGATCGGTGTATGAAGAAGTTTATTCTATTTACTTATTTTTGTATCTGCCTTTGTTTTAGCTTTCAAAAACCCACACTGGAAAACATTACCAGTGGAATTCCGGTGCATTTAGGGCAAAAAGTAATACTTTCACATTTTAAAATCTCTTTTTAATGAAAAAAGGATAAAAAAAAGGATTATACAATCAGGTTGGCACTACCTCCTTCTACTGGAGGTCACTTTGTAGGGACCCCCTCTAGATCCATGGGATAATTCACATTCCTCGAACTTCAGGGAGAAGCAGGGATGCTAATTCCAGCTCCCTATGGTTAAGCAAAACAAAGCGACGGTCAACATGTGAAGCATTTCCTCAGTATTCATATTCGTGTTTGCTGGCTCACCGTGTGGCAGGCTGCGGATTAAGCATACTAACCTGATGTGCAGCCCTCTGGCTGTCTTGGCAGAGGTGAAGTAGCACAAATGAGTTAGAGCCTTCCTGGTGGTGTGTGTGGAGAAGCTAGGGAACGGAGGAGGTGATGAGCATGTCCCAGGGGAGACATTTTTATGTGGAGGTGGGCTGGAAGAGCCCCTTGGCCATACAGATAACATTATCTCCCTAGTGGCACAGCCTCAGCGCTGTATTTACACGGACCACAGTCTCTACTCAGGCCCAGCAAGCAGACCTGTCAGCAGGAACAAGGGCTGCTGTCATGGCAGGGCTGCCCAGCGCTGCTTTATTTCCCCCTGGGCGCGGCTGGCAGCCTCTGATTACAGGTGTTATGTAGGCATGCCAGCCAGATTTCACACAGAGAGACAGGGTGGATTTGCTGTACAGCTTACTATAACCACTGCACTCAGCTCTATGAGTTAGAAAGTAAAAGTTTGTTTCATTGAAATCTTAGGTAAGATGTGTAAAACAGCATTTATTTTTGGTTAAGATAAGGAACTGGGTGAGAATAAAATAATTTTAAAGAAGATATTTTCTTCTCACCATCTTACATGACAAAAATGAAGTAAAAATGGTGTATATGTCTACATTTGGGCATTCACAGACACATTTTTTTCTTTTCTATTCACACAAAGAAAAGATATATTTCTGTGTTGTTGGGTTTTTTTACGCATTTCATTAACTCAGTCTTCATACAAGTGAAAAGTAGATCGCATGAGGTTTGTGTCAGACTTCAGAGAAAGGTTTTCATTTTGAGATATTGTCCTTATCTCATTTGGAGCTTGACTAAACCACACAAACCCTTTTATTCTGGTCTGGATTGGGGGACACCCACAGGGCTAGGTTAAAGGGCAAAGGTAATTTAGAACACTTCTTTAGAGAGCTGTGGTGGGATGATGACATTTAGTGCACAAGAGATAAAACATTCATGTCTCCGGAAAAAAATGTCATTCTTATTGAATTAGATCACTGCACTTAGACCAATAGAACTGGCCTTGTCTTATAAGCCGAAATATCATTCATGCCATAAATGATCATCAATAAATATAAATTTATTGTATTTTAAACAATCAATCCTAAATATAATCAGTAAAGTCTTTCAGGGTGTATTCGAGTCAGCTTTCATAGTCTTATTCCGCTCAGATTTCCAGTTTCAAAAATAGTCATTGATGGAGGCTCAGTGGAAGAAATAAAAGCATAAAATATTTTCTAACCAGTTTTGCTTGATTTTTATGTATCATTGATAATCAAGTGAAATTTGTCTATCAGTCTATTAATTAGTGTTTATTTTATATAGAATTTATATATTATATTTATATATAATTTTATGTTTATATATATTTTATAATAATACATTTACAAAAATATAAAATGTATATTTCATATTTAATGTATATATAAAATATTATATAAAAATAAATGTATATATAATTTATATTTGGAATATAATTTTAAATAGTGTGTAATTTTATAAAATAATTTTATAGTTTGTTTATAGTTGTATAGTTATTTATCAATTATACAAATAAAAACAAATACTTTTATTATCTTTAATTATTCTTCATTTAAAAGCCAAGAAAAGAATTCTCTTTAAAGTAGAACTGATTTGTGTTTCAAATTTGTTCACGTTTGTTATCCATCTTTTCCAAAACCTTTTTGAACAACCAACCGAACAGAGTGAATTTATTCATTTTTTTTTTCTAATTCAGAAGTTTAATCACGACAGAAAGCTTGTCATTTTTGGCTGTACTGCAGTAAAAAGGTTGCGCTCACACAGGACTTTGCCTTTCACAAAACCATCCTTTGTTGGCAAAACATTTCAAATGCAGATCCTGTGTTTTATGTGTTTTTAATATGCTAATTATATCTATTGTGCTGAAACTGTCCAAATACAAATACATATACAGGCTCGTAAATTTGGGCAGCTGTTTACGCCTCTGTGACAAAGTCTCTGTAGCAGTGTCTGAGCGAATAGACATGCAGTTAGGAACCTTTTGAAATGCTTTCTCACGCACAGACAGCCGATAGCCTCTGCTCACCCATCTCTCCTCTGCTAAATGAGCATTTAAAATGTGCTGAATGTGGGCAGTGGAACATTCTTCTTATTCTTATTCTTATTCTTATTCTTATTCTTATCATTTTGATGATGATGAAAGTATACTTGTATGCATTGTTCTTTTTACTTTGACGATGTAGGTGGGCCTGCTATAAAACAGCTTACATGTTGAATAGATGAGGAACTCTAATCTTAAGGGTAAGAGAAATTCAGCATTAGAGAATTGTGATATGGTTCTCCTCACTTCTACAGTAAGGTGATTGACCACCTATGGTGATGAATTAACTTTGTGTTCATTTGTGTCTGTAGCGTCCATTCAACACCGCATATTTTGTAGAAAAAGATTGAACTGTGATTGGAATTTAGAATGAGCCGAGTTCTTCTAAATGTCACTCCTTCCCGCCTCTTTCATCTCTTCTGCGTGCTATAAAGTGGGCTGCAGACTAGGGTGCTGGCTGGCAAGCTGGCTGCTCAAAAGCATTCCTCCAGGGTCTCTCAGGTCTCTGGGGCTGAAGGGGGGGAGTGTGAGAGGGAGACAGAAAAAAAGAGAGAGAGAGAAAGAGAGAGAGAGAAAAACACAGATAGAGAGAGACCAGAGGCCAGCATGATGGTGTGTGCAGGACAAGAGGCACCATCCTGGAGCTTGGCCACAGACTGCACCCCATGCCAGATGAGGAGAAAAAAAAACTATTTCAACTCCTTTCTGTTTCTTTTACCATCCAAAGTACTTGTAACAATTGCTTTCATGCCACAGAAACCTCCTATTATCTGCTGTATTATGAATAATTGAAGGACAAATGCTATATTAAAAGGGAGGAAAATTCACAGAAACTTGTCACGTTTGTCTAAGTTTTACATTTCATGTACAGAAATATACGTCCAACATTTAAGAAGCTATTTATTCATTACTATGGTGGGAACCATAACCCACTAACAATCTGTGGTGGTTCAAAATGGTTTTGATGGCTGGAAAATAAAAAAAAAGAGCTTAGAAAGAAAACACTCTACTTCCAATTAATAGACAAAAGAACTTATTATTGTACACATTTAAGTCATTTGCTAAGTATTTGTAATACAGTGCTGGTTTATTCTATTTGAGATGACTTAGTTTAGCAGTTTTTATGCTGTATTTAGGTATTTAATTTTATTTCTTTTTACTTTTGTGTGATATAGTTTTTTTTTTATGTTTTTATTTATTTATTTATTTACTTTGTCGTTGTCTCTATGGGAAGAATGTCTTAACTGGATGACAGTTTGCTAATAGGCAGTCATTATCTTCTTTTGTTCTTTTATTATAGCCTCCAAGAAGAAAATGAACAAATCTTTTCTGACTGACATTTCAGGTGAGCAGGAAAATCTGCATTTTTGTAGACTGCACATTTGTGTGTAAACACCTTTATCCTGTTGTGTGCACATCCACAGCCCTTTAACTCGTTCCCTCTCCACTCTTTTGCTTTTCTCTTGGCTCTTATTTGATTAGCCATGCTTTGGCTTTGTGTGCTGCCTCGCATTTAGTGCTTGTGAAGGGCAATTCAACACCCTCTCTGTAAGCCAGCGCTCCAGCTCTTCTCGTTAAAGGCAGTGGCGTGTTAGCTTGGCTCTCTTGAATCAGATCCTCCTCAGACTCTGTCACCTGCCTCCCAGTCTGTCCACCGCCTACACAGGCCGAGGGAAAGCTCATTAGCTTTAGCGCTCACCCTAACTGGCAGCAGAATTAGCACACGGTTGCATAAACATGACTCTGCTCAGGGGAAACGTGAGACATGGCCTCCATTCGAGTAGCTCCCTTCTGTCCTTCATTATTCATCACTCACCTGAGTATTACGTCCATGGACAAGGTAGTGACAAAGCCTTTATGAGCCTAGACACACACCTTATACAATAGTGTGGGTTTTTTTTTCTTTCCACAAAACTAGTCAAATTTCTCTCTATGACATGCTCGTGCAATGATTAGAAGGCAGTGTGTAATGAAGGAATAATAATAACCTGGCATTGGTGGCCTTGTGTGTCTCTGCAGCAGGACACTTGTTTGGACACTTTGCTTGACATGTACAGCACAGTTCTTCCAGGAGGTCTGTGGCTTCCTCATTCCGATTTCACTCCAGGGAGAAGGATTTGTTGTTTTGCTTGTTGAATGGAAAGATGTCATCCCTTTCATCAGTAGTACATGAGGCGCTCTCTGGAGAGCCTCCATTTTCACGAGCCTGGTCAAGCCCCATGGCTCGGAGTCGGCAGGGGATCAGGAAAGCTTCAGTTTGGGAGAAATGTCATTTTGGTTTAGGAGGCTGTATTTCTCTAAAAGAGCACATTAAACTGAAATAATTGGTATGGAAATAACAAATTTAATAAGCCTCAATAATACGATTAGATTTATTGAGATTATACAAATATATGCAGATATTGAGCAGAAACATTTCCATTTGCTCACTGATACATTCCCAAAGTAAGCTGATAGTCATATTAGACTACAAAACTGGGATTAGTGTTAGTGTGAAGGCTGAATCAGAAAGACTGTAGATTGGAGGTGGAGGTGGAGGTATACCTGCTGATACCTGAGAGAGAGGGGGGGAGCAAACACCACCACCAGGGCTTCATTAAAACTGATTGGGCCCACAGGGATCACACCTGTTCCTGGCAGGTTGGGAATCAGTCGCGCACACATGCGCAGTACTTCCATCATCAAGATGAGCAAGTTTAATGTCTAACAAATAAAGGATCCGGAGTACATGCTGCAGTGGACTCTAAGAACAAGCAGGTCTCTCTGGAGGCTTTACTGTGTGGAACATTTCAATATTTCCCTTGATGAGTCTTCTTCCTGCTTCCTGCTTCCTGTCCATAAACTACAGATTCATCCCTGACATTATCAAGCACAATTGTTCTAAAACGTTCAATGGCATCTGTGGACTTGTAGGGTACAAAGCATGCAAGGATGTCTCATACAGACACAGAGAGAGGGAGAGATCCACATGCAGGTACAGTCAGTACAGTTGCATGGCAGAGCAGTAGGGCAAACCTCTGATGAGCTGAAGCCTTCTAATTGGACACATGAGGCCTGAGGCGAGTAATAGCTCTCTACTGAGAACAACAGCTCAGAGTTGGGAAGTGCTATATGAAAAAAATGTCTTTGTGTGTAGCCATGTGTTAAACATTTTACTGTTTATAATTAAATCGATAGTGTTTGACAACATAGAGCACATCACAAGTGTACTCAAGGATATATAATGTAAGGCTGTGCCTTAATCTGTAGCATCTCATCTCATGAGTTATGGTGAGATAACACAGTCAGAATCCAGAGTCTCTCTGCTTTAAGTTGGCGACTGGCACATAAAAAGGAACATTTATTTACATATCTTTGAGTATAAAAAAATTCTTTGTCATGCATATTTGTGGATAGAGGGTAAGGCGGTTTCAGTATTTAATTATAATTTTTTTAATTCACCTAAACAGTCTCTTAATTATCCCTGTGGAAGCCAGTGGTGTGGTAAAGGTATGAGCTGCTATATCTCCAGGGCTCTGGCACAGACCTTACCATGGCCTATTTTATGTTGGCCCTGAGATGCAGCACTATCTCTCTGGAGGCTGTGTTCCTGGACAGGTGCTTAATGACAAAATAAGGGGTGGGGGTGAAGGAAATGGGTTAGGAGACTGATACTATAGATGTCATGGATAGAGGAGCTATTTTGCTCCTTGTTTGCTGCTTTTCTTTATAAAACACAGTACACAATGTTTTTTTTTCCACACAAAATACACACATACACATATATATACAGGGGTTAGACAATGAAACTGAAACACCTGTCATTTTACACCACAATAATTTATTAGTATGGTGTAGGGCCTC
>JAOTRJ010000055.1:15041970-15054705 GCA_028564905.1 Leptodoras praelongus
ACACACTAACACACCACCACCACATCAATGTCACTGCAGTGCTGAGAATGATCCACCACCCAAATAGTACCTGATCTTAAAATGTTTGTGATATTTGGATGTATTTGAATATCTGACATAAACACAAGATGTCCAGAGCAGCCATTGGCTGAGAGGTTCTTTTTTGCTCTGTCAAAAAAACATCCTATTTAACTTTCTCATCATCCCTAGCCTTTTACAACTTCTGTTTGAATTCACACACTATCTATTTGAGCCAGGCTAAGGAGAAAGTTCTCTTCTTCTTAATGAGCTGCGCTGATCCTATGCCAGATTACGCTCAGTCCAGAGCTGCACTTTCTCCTTGTAATGCCAATTATGCAGAGACTCAATAGGACTGGGCTTTTGCAAGGAACAAATGATACAATGTATAGTTCACATGCCAAATATATCACATAGTGGTTTAGCTACAGGTCAATGTGATGTGTGATGGATGACACAATGTACAATAGTTTGCGAAAGGACCGAAATGTTGTCAAAGAAAACCTCTGTGGTAAGCTTTCATTGAAGTTTAACCTGTATTTGGAAATGAATTAGACAAATTACTTATTTCATTTGTTGATGTTGATGGATGAGCAAACTCCTATGTTTCTGCAGTGAATGCCTTGTCTCTTTCTGCGTGTACTCACATCATTGTCTTTGTCCATTTGGCATGCTGTATACAGTGGAGTAGATGTCTGGGGAATTTTAACACTGTCTGTTGTTTGTGGAATCGTGTCCCATTGGGAATTGTGACAGGTCTGTGGTGCAAGTGGCCAGGCTGCAGTCTTTATTCCAACTGACTGACCAAAATGGAGATCAGAGACACAAAGCCAGACAGATCGATGCTATGTTTGGTTAGGATAGTTCATTTATTCTTGCAACAGGCAGAAGTTAAATAGTTGTCAACATGCTCCCAATAAAATTTACTTCAAACTACTTGTGTACTTTATATGTAAGTCTTTTTGTTTGAATAAATAATGTTTTGAAAAAAGTGGCTTTATTTAAATAAATAGTGATTAGAAAAAAAATAATTAGCAAATAAATAATAACAGCAAAATACGTAGATTAATAAACAAAACTTCAGACAAACCTTTAAAGTGGGTCAATGAACAAAAAGGAACTATTTTTTACTAGCACAAGAAAATCCTATAACAAAAACCACAGGGTTCCAGTACCTGTGGTGGTTGGGCTCCTAAAATTAGACTAATGAATTAAACATGTAAATATTAGTGCTTTGACATTTAGGATTTTACAGTTCAGTCATTCTTTTTTCACTTACTGCTTTGGCCAGGGTTGTGGTGCATCTGGAGCCAATACCAAGATCGCTGTACACCGGGAATATGCCCTGGGTGGGATGCAAGTCCATCACAAGACACACACACACACACACACACACACACCTAGGGCCAGTGTTTCACAATGCAATGAAAAATTTTTTTCTTATGGTCCAAAAATGGTCATTACAGATTCCTAAAGAACACTATAACGTGATGACACAGGAGGTGCTGTCTGTCTCTGGCCTTGTACTTATGGGCCTCCCAGCCTGTCCACTATCCCTAGATCTTTTTATGTGTATCCTGGCTCCTCAGACCTCCTTTAGCTTCTCTTAGCATGACAAAGAAGGCCTGCTGAGTTACCTCCCAAGACTGAGTTTGGTCCACCGGTAGCCTCATTTACTGGCACAGCTCCGCCTGCATTGTAAAGCTGTTGTTAAGAGTCTAGGCAGGCTGGAAAAGCCTCGTTTTAAAGCGTGGACAATGCATGCCTGCTTTACCATACAGTGGTGCAGCAGCAGTAGCGTGCCCGTTTTATGTGACAATCCAGACTTGTGTTGGGTTTTCAAAAGCACAGGGCACTTGTTACTTTTTGATGCATTACCTTTGAGAAGAAGGCTCTAGAACATGCCTTTGTGTGTGCTACATTGTGGTAACTCACTGTCATTCAACTGTCAAAAGTGAAATGTTATGTGATATGCTTTTTATTTTAGTATCACCTTGTCAGGAAAACATTTTGTCTGTTAATATGTATATTATGTCTGTGATCATTTGTTGATAGCTATTGATGAGCTTCTGACAGGAATGTGGAAATCTCAGGAGGTCAGTTAAACAGATATTTGAACTTGGTTAAATGCTGATAGAACACCCTTGCAGACAAACACATGATTGCCCTGTTTAGAGTGGCACTCTAATGAAAATCAGCAAAGCTGTAATTTTACTGGCAGGGCATTGAAAGTGCTTGGTCATGATTGGGTAAGAGCTGCTAAAAGAGAGACGCACTTTCGGCCCAGGTCCTGGGGGTGCGCCACGGGCATGTCTGAGCCTGCCTTTGTGAGATCATGCCAGCGTCAGGCGTCTAACCAGAGACCAGCTCTCACTGGATGGTCAGCATACAACCAAGGCACAAAACACTCAGTGTACATAACAATGACTGTGGAAAATAACCATAGTTCTCATAAATGTCCTTACAGATAGGTGAAGCAAGAAGAATTTTCCTTCTTATCTCTATATCGAAAGAGCCTCCTATTTCAAAGGTTACTGACAACACTAGTGTCAATCTCATAATGAGGTCTATGGCAACATATGTTGTTACAGAATGCAGTACAGCACTGTTATAGTTAAGTGGATATCTGGGAAAAAAACAGCTTATGGATTCTGGCATTTACCTAAAAATGGATCCAGAAAGAATGACCACAAACCAGTATTTGTTCAAATTTAAACACATTCCCACATTCAATTCAGTAACATCATGAACTAGCACATAACTCAGAGAGGGTGGCAGGTTGAACTAGAGACAACCACACCAAGCTGAGAGATTTTGCTTTAAATTCATTCACTTATTTAAATGTTTCACTTATTTTGTGCCAGTAGGGCTACTTTAGGAAGTAACAATGTTTCTGTACATATCTTTGACACATTTTCAAACCAAAATAAGCAGAAAAAAAGATCTAACTTCTAGACATCTGGCAAATCTAGAAAAAAATGAAATATTTATCATAAGTCTTGAATAAACATTGTATAACAGTTTGACACTGTAACAGATCTGAAACCTTTATAGACCTCATCATTCCAAATTACTGTACAAAACAATTGGGCATAACTCATTCCTGAAAACCAAAAACTGAAAAAATCACTTACTACTGAGAAACATTTCCATTGATTTATCTGATTTTGGGTGTTGGTGGGCCTTGAGCCATCAGTATGGATAAAACATAAGGACAAGGTAATTATGGCAGTTAATGACATTTTACGGCAGAATCTTCAGGCACTTCCTTCTAATCCCCTTTTTATCATTGTTGATTAGCCTTAATGAAGCTTTTCAGAATGTTGCTTAATGAGTATTTGTAATCTAAATGTAAATCAGATAGACAATATCAGATATCGTATACATCTCTAAAATTAATTCTCTATCACTGTTTGTGTGAGCAAGACCAATGTTAATGAAAGTAAAGGCTTCTGACTTTGACCCAGATTGACCCCCTGGAGCATAGATTCTAATTTCTTAAAAAAAAAAATATTGTGTACCAATTTGTGTACCTTTATAATCTTAAGGAAGCACAGGCTAACCTGAGCCCGAGGCCATACCTCAACCCAGGGCAAGTCTATGCTTGCCCTGGTTACTGATTAGACACGTATGTTGTGTGCAGGAACAATGGTCCATCACTAAAACAATGCCACGTATGCTGTAGGACAGTGTCGGGGAGGTCCACACTTTAATGGGCACCTGGCTTTTCTGGTTGTTGAAAAGCATTGCACCAGAAGTGGATTATTTTTCATGTCTATCATTATAGTGCTATTGTGTGTCTAAAGCTGAAAAGAAGTAAAGCTGGTATTTTCTTTCAAATGTCAGTTCCTGATGTCTTCAGGTTAATAGAGCATATATGGATCATTTGCTTAAAGACAGTATGGATTGGTACTATAAATGTCTTAAAACACTTCATCAATCATATCTGAGAATGTATTCATCATTTTTAAAATGTTAAAATGTTAAAATCAGAGAAAAGTTGTACCTAATACATAACAAATAACCTAAACTAAAAGGAACTAAAAGGAACAGTAGAGTTTTTGACATTTTCAGTAGACTAAAAGAAAGTGAAGAATGCAGAAGTTGTGATGACAGCCAAGCACAAGCACAGTAAAGTTAACATTTAATTTAAATCTTTCTCATCACTTTGGTTATGGATCACTCCTTTCACTTGTCCATATAGATATTGTCCATTCCATTAACTACTGTTATCTATACTGTGGCATTGCAACACTTTCAGTCTTCTCGGTTAATACATTTGTCTAATACTGTCTGTGTAATGTAGAGCCTGGAGACTACTGTTTGTATTTGTTACATGGCTGGCAATGTCTTACATTATTATACACCTAACACTGAGTTCAAGCAAATTTGCCATTCAGGAATATCTGCTAGTAAAACATCGCACCCATGTTCTGCTCCAGTAACATCACCTGAACAGTGTACTCTGTTTCTCATTCATGGAAATGGCTGAAAAGATGTTTCGCCAAATGTAACAACTAAAGTAAATCAAAACAGTATATTAAGACATTGCACAATTAACAGCCCCCAAATCTTTGTTACCCATGAACAAAACTGGTGCTTTAGTATGGCAGGCTCCTTCACTGCATTAGGGTCATTCTCAGCTCTGGGATGAAGTATTGTGTGGGCATTGTGAAGGCTCTTGTTAAGTGCATGTCTAATGGGCAAACATGTTCAGGGATGTAATTAGCAGACTACCAGCCATGAAGCAGCAAGCACAGGGAGCTCTGGGGGACAACGAGAGGGCTGAGGATCACTACTGCTGGGGAAGACAGTTTCCAGCAGCCTGAGGCCTGGAGCTGACAGCTGAGTAGTGCGCTGAAAGAGCCGTGGGCCAGAACGTGGCCGTTAGCTCTCCAAACACCCAAAGGAAATAAATGACGGTGTGTCCTACTTTTTTTAAAAACAATGGGTGGTGGAGTTCTTGATGATCAAGACATTTTATCAGCTCCAACACACAGCTATTCCTGATGAATTTCAGTAATCAGTCATTTCTTTAATATCATAATACTATCAAAAGGACAAAAACAAACAGATGCAGATTAACCTTTGTGAAGTAAAACACTACTAATAGCAAATATAAATCATAGATTTTACCACAACAGCATCACATGGAGAATGCTTTGACTAAAGCCTAATGATCTATCTGTTGTGCTCGGCCCCTCAGTATGACAGGCAGCCAGTGCACAGGTGGCAGATACAGTAGGTCACTTGTTGGGACTGTCTCCTCTCTCTCCACTGAGGCATGACTGTGCTGGCTAGATCAGGTGCACAGTTGACAGCCCCCCTCCCAAACACACACACACACCACCACTGCCACCACCATGTGCACCCCCATTCATTTACCTGCAAGCCCTAGGCCTGGTCCAGCTCTGGGGGAGCTTGCTGTGTTCTATGTACTACTCTTAGTGACAATGAGGGGAGACAGCCTGCCACTAACCACCTGCTGCGCAGCTGCCTGGGTCCAGTTTCAGGGTCGGCTTTCAGCTGCCTCCCCCATCAGGCCCTTAGCCCTCAGCATCCACAACACACACTTCCACCATGTTTGTAATCTTCAAATAAGAACTGGTGCCTAGACTGAGATCCAGATTGGGCTTCTTTGACATTGCATCATCGCATATCTCAAAGCTCCAAATGCAGCTGCTTTAGCGCTTGGGCACTTCTAGGAATAGTTACTAGATACATGATAATGTCAGTATTTTATATTTCAACAAGACTGCTATTTAATATCTAGTCTTTCCCAAAAGAGGGCAGTAACCCAGTGAATCCATGGTCAGTAAAGTATGCATGTTTCAATCCAGTGACTTAGACAGGGGAATTCTGGTTAATCTATGATGGCCTGGAAGACAAAAATGCTGTGTGTGTGACCAAGCAGGTCAACTGTTAAACTCATAACCAGTTCATGATAATCCAACCCTTTACAGCTATTATTTGTTAACTAACACAAAATTGTTTAGGTTCTCTTAGTCATTCTCTGATATTCATTAACTGCATTTTATCAAGCGGCTCAATAAGAGCTAATCTCACTGTAACACACTGACATACATACATCTCATTAGTGGCATAAGGTGTTAAGGAAAAATGTCCAAAACTGTGGACAAAGAGAAGAATAGGAGTCAGTGAGGAGGGCAGTGTGGAAAAAGACACAGACAGCCAGGCCAGTCCTGTGCCTCGAATGATCTCCACCTCTGCAGAGTGCTGCTGTTAATCAGCGAATGGCTGTTGTGTAGTCCTGAAGTGGGGGGGATTAGAGAAGCTCTCTCCACACTCTGATTTGATGCTGATCAATGATTTGCGATATGGACCTCTTACCCTAAAATTACCATCTCTATAGGACAGAGCATGGAGAGCATGGGGGCTGGGGCATAGACAGGCTAATTTCCTCTGTAGTGCCGGGGTGGGTTTGATGTATAGAGCTGCTAAAAAGCTGTGATTGCACAGGCTGCCTCTCTCAGCTGTTCCATTGTCCTTAACTGGGAGAGATGATGGAGCAATAGCGGGAAACAAGGAAGCAGGGGACAGAGAAAAAGAGTGCGAGACAAGAAATGATGTAGAATGTGGAAACTTGTTCCTGAGGAGGGATTTGAGTCTTGAGCATCACAGGAGCTTTGTTTGCAGACCTGTAATCATCATCAGAAGAGCACTCAAGCGACATCAGCAGCCTGCAGCCCAACGCACACATATTCATTTGCTACCTCTTAATTACCATTTCGGCTAAACTAACACAGGCTCTGTTGTGCTGTGTTGTGCTACAGTAGGGAATGAGAGGGTGGGGGATGAAATTAACATAGCACACAACAGAGGGGAGCTTTTTATCAAAGGAGGTACGGGAGAGACAGTGAGCCGTGAAGAAGATGGAACTCTATTAATGCAGTGATGCGTTCGCTGTAGACTGGAGCTCATCCTTCAGATGAGACAGACAACATGGAGAACCCAAAACACAAACCCTCCCCCGTATGGACACGGCATAAAGAACTGCTTTCAGATCAGCACCTTAACATTGTGACAATCAACCACACAGAATTAGACCTTAGTGTAATGGATTAATGTAATGACATTAGGTATTTGTAGACTGAAATGAATAGATATCAGAAAATGGAATTTTGAACATATTCTGATCAAGATGTCCACCTGTTTTTCTTCTTCCTAAAGAGAAAATAAATATGCCACACAGAGAATTTAGTTTGCTCTTATTGTACTATGTATTACAAGGGAGCAGGTAGCTAAAACACTACCAAACATGCACTACATAAGTAGCAGTGTACATATTACAGGGTACAAACAAAAGTGCTCGGAGTTAATGGAACACAGATATGGCAGCAATTGGTATTGATCAACAAGGCACTAGAGGCATGTAGATAATCTCTTCTCCCCAGGGAGGACTTTTTCTGAGCCTGTGAAATGAATACCTTCATTGAGTGTATGTAAAAAAATACAGACTCTAACAGAGCACATAATGTCAGTTAGAGCTAGAGGACTGGAAACCATCTGACAACTCTTTACACCTATTTTCCTCTGGCTTTTCTCTCCTCTCTCTAAGGCCTCAGTGGAGGTGAGCATTGAGGTCATATTTCTCACAGAACTTGTCCGTCAGAGGGATGCAGGTAAGCAGCTCGCACCATTCACACTTGACTGGATAAACATAGAAGAGCACCACAAAGCTGGAGAAGATTCCCAGAAAGAGTGTGAGCGAGACCAATATCTGGCAGCGCTTGCGATACATGTCCATTCGGCCAAAGCTGATGTAAGGCAGGAACGCAAAGGAGAGGAAGAAGCCTGAGATGAAGCCACAAATGTGGGCAAAGTTGTCAATCCATGGCAGCAGGCCAACAGCAAAAAGGAAGAGAACCACACACAGCAGTTTGATGAAGGCCTGCCATGGCCGTGCCAGTATCTGCCAGCTCTGGAACAGCTCTACAAACAGACAGGCGAGGATGCCGAATTGAGAGCCGGCTGGGCCGACCTGATAAAAAAACAAGAGGAAGAAGTTAGGTCATTGGGTCCTTAATCACATTAAACAACTCAGATTCACCCAGAGGTTGAGAGTTTGTGAGAATGACTGCACCTCAGCTCTGTAAGGAAGAAATATGGCACTGGCCAAGTTGCCTGTAATGCCACTGAGGATGTAGATGATGGATATTCGAAGCCACCCTGCTAACTTTTCCAGATCCCTCAGGATGGTCATTTGGAAGCACACAGACACCAAACAGTGCAGAATCCTGAGCAGAAACATAAAAAGGTTTGCTTGAGCATGAGTTAAAATGCAAATATTTTTATTTACTGCAAAGCATTTAAGGAGTTTTAGGTGTTATTTTTGGAGCAGACGTCCCACTTACCCAGCATGCAGGAAGAGAGAGAGCCACAGGCGATAGAACTGGTCTGGGACCTCTGGGTTGAGAAAAGGCAGCAGGCCACACACATCATCCATGCAGTGCACCTGATCAAAGGCATATTTAAGAGAACTGTCACTAGGTGTGAGGTTTAACTTCCACCTAGTGGTGGACCAAATATAATTCAGTGTCACAGACTGAGAGCAAAAGCTCTGTACACCCTCTACTGGTTAAGTCCAGTGGCAGTTATATGTTTACAAAACAAGTACAGCATTAAGCAGAGGTGGCTGCTCAATAGGGGACGCTGGGGCACTGATATAGCAAAAATGAAGGTTTCACCATGGAAATGGCACTGCCCCAGCATTAAGTATTTTCCTTTGAGATTTCAAAATATACATTCCAGTTGATAATATGATTGACTGATTCACATTTAATTCAGTTCTTTAAATGTTAATATTTTCTAATGTTCTCATGTTTCACTGACATGCATTTATTCATGTCACCTGTCCAATAGTTATTTATCATTCAGCCTTGCATTACTGACTGTGTGATTTTCAGTTTGTTTGCCCAAGCCCCCCACCCCCCTTCCCCAAAATGTAATACCCGCCACCACTGCCATTAATCTGTGAGAGTCTAACACACAGGTAGCAGGAGGAGACACTGAAATGTACCTGAGAGCAAAGCGTGGCCTCTTCATGAAAGTAGCCCTTCATAAACTCACAGTACTCTCTGGATGTGATTTCACACCTGCAGAGAAAAAAATGACTTTTAATAATTGTCACTTTTAAAAAGGGAGTCAGGCTAGAAGCTGTGTTGTCCTGTGTAGCTCCCCCTCACCTTCCTTTGGTTCCAATGCAGCATGGCCGGCCTGTGATCACACAGTCTATGTGTGGCAGGTTTGTGTGGTTTCCACTGCTGTACTTGGTGCAGATCTGAAGGAAAGATCTGTTATCACAACCATTCTACACAATGTTATTTAAATACTACAGCTAGCATGAGTGTAACTTGTAAAAAAGCGCAAATCGTTTCCGATAGAAAATTATAGCATGCTAAAATCACAGGTCTTGTGACTGAGTCAGACTCACTGGCCACTTGGTGATGTCATCAGGCCACTCATGAGGTGAGACAGAGGCTGGCTCCAGACAAGTCCTAATGTCATTACACAAAGTCATCGGTTACATGCCTGAATTGTGCTGCCACTCAATATAATAAAGCTTGTAATGTGTTTACCTTGGGTCTTGGTGACAAACTGAACCATAGTTGCGTAATTTCCCATCTAGATATGGAACACTTGGGTGCTGAGGCCACTTTACCCAGAGAGCCAAAGTGCTCTTAGACAGAAAGGGTAAGAGATATGTGGTGTAATATAATATTAATATGATAAACTGTCACAATACATTGTCACTAAATCTAGTGGGTCTTGTCAGTATTTCTTTCTTTCTTTTTTTTACTTCATTTGATTTTCTGTATTAAACCAAACATATTTGAATGAGAAGGTGTGTCCAAACTTATATCTGGTTATAACTGGAATTTGTTATATCACAATAATGCGAATGTGTACTGAAAATGTCTTAAGGTAGTGAATCTGTGTCATATTTCCTGCCCCAAAAGCATTCTGTAATAATAAGCTGCATGTATTTACAAAGCCATATCCCATAGCGAGGGATTAAATAATAGCACTGACTGAACACTCTTCCTGAGAGGTCTGCACGCAGCCTGATTGGTCATTCCGGACACAGCAGGCTGAGTGGCGCTCCTTCTCCCTCTTCTCCTGAATCAGGTCATGCACCTGCTGGTCCTGGCGCATACACGGTGAAAATTTGGCTCCCAAATGTATCAGTGCCACCTATCAGCCAAGATGTGATACTGCAGTTACTACTTTTTTCCTTATAACTGAGCAGCAAATGGACCATCAGTAAAGACAACACTGTCAATAGAAATTAAAGGCAACCTACAGAGTTTGGTCCAACCCAGAAGTTCTCTTGCTGCACATACTTGACATTCTCATAAATGCCTTTATTCCTTAAAACCTGGAACATGAAAAATGTAATAAGTTGTAATTGTATTCAGATTAAAGGAAATTGTTATAATATAACAAGTAGGTATGACTTACAGAATCTACAGTTTCATGTTGGGAGAAGCCAATAGGTGCAATGCCATAGATGGAAACTGACAGGATGGTGATGAGCAAGTGGACAAATGTTATCCAGTATGTGAAGAAAGGCCTAAAGACCCAAATAAGACCACAATCGGTTATTATATTTGTTAGTATCCAGATATGCATGCATAAATGAGCTGTAATATGTAATGTAGGGTTTTATTTGAATATCAAAGAAGAACCAGCCTGTGGTTGTTCATGTCCTCTATCTGTCTCTTCACATAGCTGTCAATGCGCCTGCGGTACGTGCGGTTGGTCAGCCTTCCCACTATGCCAAGGCCATACGGACGTTTCTCACGGGCAAAGAGCTTCGTAACAGGCACAGAGATGCGCTGACCCCGTCTCTGACCACTCACACTCACAACTTCTTGGCGTAAGCGCACTTTAGGTTGGACCAGAGAGCCATCCCTCCCTTTCCTCCAGCCTCTCTCAAGTGGCCTACAGAGACGGAGATAAGGAGAACATGCAGCAGTGGACCATGCTTGGAACATTCAGCCATGTAGGTGTTATGGTTAGGTTTAACGTTTACTTCATGCTCAGTTTTTAAGTGTTTAGATACCCAGTCTTGTTTGTCTCTGTTTCATGGCTGACAGTGTTTGATCATTTCTCTAAGTAAACATTTCACATGCAGGCAGCTGGCCATGAGTGTGGTGTGTGTATGTGTGGAAGAGCGAGATGAACTCACAACATTAGATGACTCCTTTCTAGCTCTGGCTTTCCCAGGGCACTGCCTGTTAAATCTGTCTCACAGGGCACTTTCTGTGCATCATTCTCACGAATAGCGGCTTCAGAGGGCGACTCAAACACGTCGTCTGCATATGTGGATAGTTCCTCCTGTACCAGTCCATCCTGCATATACAAACAGCTTTACCACACCACTCTGCCGCCAGGTTATTTAACAGTGTTAGCATAACGTAACAATGCAGGTTATTCTGAAAAGCCCAATGAATTAAGCTTTAATAATTAGCTTTTTATTAAGAAATGTAGCTTCTGAGGTGAGCGTGATTATTCGCTGTAAAATAAAGAACAATGTTGGCAGGAATTTCATCTTCTAATAAATCTATAAAACTATTTACCTATTCAAAATGCATGTTTCTTTCACAGTATGGTGTATTTTTGAGAATGTAGGCAGTGATGAGAGGCAGGTAAATGTCACTGTAGTTTAAGACTACAGATGAAGCAGAATTTTGCTTTTTTAAATAATTACTACAGATAACTTTCACACCATGAACAAGAGCTAATAAGGTAAAAAAAAAAAAACGTTTTGATTTCAGGATGTCATTGGGTGTGTACCTAAGTACCTGAGTAACTTGACTATCTCACCCTCTGTTCCTCATCAGAGTCCATGCCATGAAAAGCGCATCTATCTAGCATTTTTTGAATCTTATATCCACTCTTTTAATACAGTAGTTTTTGTGTAGTCTCAGCGTGGTGCAGTTCCACCTCATTTGAAATCAGCTAAGATGATAAGAAGTGGTGAAGCAGAAGATGAGTCTGAAAACTCATGATAAAAAGTGGGAACAGTGTGGAAAGAGTGGTGGGCAGATACAACTGCCAGTCATTAAGGGATCTGATACAATCACACAGTCCAGTCAGGAGAAAAATATGCTTTTACAGAGTTTAACTATTATAAACTTGTGGCTAATGACATGTTTCTTAGTGAGCTATTATGCACTGTTTGTAAATGCTGACTAAGTGACAGAAGTTAGTATCACAGTTCATTTCTAAATGTTAGTCCGAAAACACTGATAAAGTGTTTGTCTCAGTTCTGGAGTGCTTTTGCATTGAATGGCCAGTAGAGGGCAGTGTTGGTAGAGAGCTCAGACAGAGATCAGAAAGTAGCTTATTGTAGACCTGTGAAGGAAATACTGCTGGCATTCTCACCCTTGTAAAAAAGGAAGTGTCCAATTCATCTAGGAATTCTCCTGTGTCATCGTCCATGAAGCTGTTTACTGCAAAGCTGCGTCTCTGTACTCGACGCACTGTGCCATCTTTCGTGGAACGACCCTGAAAGCACAATCATTATCATCGCTACTTCCTTCATCACCATCATCATCATCATCTTCAAAGACAACAAAAGCAAATACAGCTAATAACGGGGTGGCACGGTGGCGCAGTGGATAGCGTTGTCGCCTCACAGCAAGAAGGACCCGGGTTCGATCCCCAGGTGGGGCGACCTGGGAAATTTCT
>JAOTRJ010000055.1:15062023-15073340 GCA_028564905.1 Leptodoras praelongus
CAGGCTGGTCCAATTTAGCCATGAAACCTCCCACACTAACATGACAGGTGTTTCAGTTTCATTGTCTAACCCCTGTATAATCTTTTAATATTTGAGGAAACAACAATCGGTAATCTGTGTGTGACTGCTACTGAACTGGGTAGATGCGTGTTAAACTTATGCATTGAAACCTGTGTAAAAGTCACAGACAACCAACATATTCACAGAACCAAGCAGGCAGAGGTCCTATTATCTAAGGCAGTATGATTTATTCCCTTTTACCAGAGCTAAAAGAAACAGTCCTGAGGTGTTCATACTGCTGCATTTGAGTGATGGTCTAGTCTATTGAAGGCACAGTTCAGTAAAACGTAGCTGCCTTATATTGCAGTGCAAGTTACCAGTACAAAAATGTAATGTTTTGTCCAAGTAATCTATGATTCTCCACCTAAGTAATTATTCTATAATTATTAAGTGTCTGTGTGTCGTAATATTAATTAGATCAGTACATTGCAGAGAAACTGCTTTGTGTCCAAGTTTCTGTTCTCAGTACCTGTATGACGTTGTTCAGTTCCTCACTGGGGCCCTGTGTGCTGGGGATATCCAGATAATGCCATGGTGGTTTCTTCCGCTGTTGACTGCTGCTCTCCTCATCAGCTTCAGCCATGCTCATCTCCCCGCACTTCGTCTGCCAGCTGGAAGTAGACAACAGCAGGGAACACTCATGATACAAAGTACTCATAGTATACACAAATATGGGTGACCAACACACACACTACAGCACTGATTTATGTAAGACCCTAATCTCTATTTCCATCTGATAGTATATGACAGCATGAGATACAACTGTGCGTTTGTCCTCGCACTCTAATGACTCAAGCATGATTTACTGCTGATCTCATTTTCACCTCTCTGGGGTGACAGAGGGTAGCAATGCAGCCTCACAGCAAGAATGTCCCGGGGTCGGTTGCCGGATAGAGTGACCCGGCTCCTTTCTGCATGGAGTTTGCATGATAATAGACACACACTTAGGTTCAGTGTTCCTAACAAGAAGGCATCTCTCTTCACTTCCACTAGAGGGGACTGATATATCATCACTTCATAAAAACACAACACAGATATACAGGTCTCCCATTAATATATTTTTTTTTACAAAAGTAAAGAGTAAACTGAATGGACGTACGCTCTTTGAACACTCAGGCTAAGCTTAATTAATATATGTGGAATAACAGTGAATATCTTTCTTCTTAAAGAGTTACGTCCATTTGTAGTTAACAATAACAATACTGTTGGCAAATAAATTTGGGGCCTCTGAGAGGATCATTTGAGCTATACGTAGTCTGAAATCGAGTCTAATAAGAGGGATGGTTTGTCATGTGATGACATGATCCCCTTCCCAAGCTCTGTGTGCCATTAACAGGAGAATCACAAACACATGCGTGTACAAGCTCAGCCACCATGTAGTAGTGAGTGATACATTCAACACACTAAAAACAACAAGACCTTGTTTGATTGACACATCCTCTGTGCAGTTGGAGAACAGCATGCTAATCACTTATTTAATGCTTTTCACATATTTGCTCTATGTCAGATATTAACCGTTTTGAGAAAGCCCACTGACATGTCAGAACAGCACAAGAGACCCAGGACACATTCAGCAAGCATCATAATGAACAAAAGAGCATTTCATAAAAATTCCAGACACAGTATGTAATGACCACTCATTCTCTCCTGTCCTGCTCCATTGGCCAGAAATTGGATTTGTATGTATAGTAATGAAAGACACACAGTCACTGTCAAACAAAGCATGATAAATGGGCAGATGGAGATTTTTCCTCCCAGCAGACATCGTTATTGACACACAGATCTAGAGTGTTATAGAAAATAGGTCTTCCAGCCCTTCACAGAGCTGTTCAAGAAGGTCAAAAGCTTCAATAAGAAGTTAATATTATAGTACTATTTATATTTTTCTAATCATATGGAGGAGCCCTGTCCAAATCAGAGGCCTATTTTGAAATTCAAACGAACAGTCTGGCTGGGAAATGGGAGAGAAAAACTGCACAATTTGTACTATTGTTACTGGAACTATTGTCTTGCTTTGAAATAACTTGCTCCAAGAACCAAAAGTCCAAGTTACTCAGCCAAAGCCAACATGCTATGTGCTATTCAACACCAACTAGATCACCAGCCAGTGTTCCTCACTACCACAAGCTATTTCAAGTCTTTGGGATAATGGACCATGGCACCAGCCACATGGAAGGATGGGACAGCATAAAATGTCATCTTACCAGCTCTGGTTTGATGTAAATATATATTTTTAAACATATTTTCAAATGAATAACAAACCAAACTATTTTCTAAAAAAAAAAAAATCTTGAAATAGCATCCCTTGGCAACAATCTTGCCACATCCTATTGCAAACCACATTTCCCTTCAAAGAACCCTGGTGCTTTAGGGAATGACCTTTGCTTGTTTGTGGCTATAAATACCTGACAAAAGTACACTTTCAAAGTATAGTTTCTTCTTGTAAAATGAAGCGATATATAATAATAATCCCTATCAGCTTCACCTCTGCACTTGCTGGTGGATCTCTGATTTCCAGCACACAGTACACTCTCCCAGTAATGTTCATGATTATTTGCCACTGTACAGGGTCTTTATAGTTGTGCATGCAAATATGTACTTTTACCCAGAAATCTGATCAGACTGTACTTGACATATTTTCTGTTCAGATACACTGACATTCCTCATTCCACTGACACTGATCAATTAAGATGGTGATTTAATGCAAAGGGAGCGGTGCTATACTGAATATCAGCATGGCTATGATTCAGTCATTGGCAAGCGGCCGCATTGACCCTCACCCACATATTTCTGTTTACGAACATGAAATTACACAACTGATTTGTTTAATATTCCACCACTCATTAGTCAGTCACAAAGTAGTGCCTCATATTGACCAGGATGTTTATATAGCACTAAGAAGTCTTATTCACAAATAGACCAACACTTCCTCTCACATTTAACACCATGCAGATTATCTGCTTTTGGCCTATTCTTGAAAAATGTATTTTTGTGCAGCACAGTAATGGTGTAGTGGAAACGTTTGTATAAGTTTGTATTCAGTTCCCTTTGAAGCATCTGGATGTGCATTAGTGTATACTCCATAATAACCCCTCCGTCATAATATTGGCTTGCCTTCTGTCATGATGTGTGACACTTCTTCCTGACGGAGGAGCCCTATTCTGTGTTGTAATGCAGGCCAGTGTTTTTACCAAGGCCAGATGTTGTGGTGAGACGTTGGGTCTGTGTGTTTAAATGGGAATTTAGGGAGCGTGAGAGCAGATGTCCTTGGTTTCTGGACAGTGATAGATGACCTCAGTTGGCAAACACTTCCTTCCTGTGAGCAGTGTGCACCTCTGCCTGTGCTCCTCCTCTTCATCAGACTGAACTCTGACAAACACCAAAAGGAGTACAGTATTTAACCCAGTAAGTGCCCTGTGTATAAGTGGCTTCAGTATTGTTCTGCTTTATGTACAGAATGGTTTCTGTCCTCCCACACAGTCCAAACTTTGAACTCAGTCTGAACTGAAACACCATCCTATGACCTAACAAAGATTTGTCCTCATTTATGTAGCATCTAAAGAAACCTTAAAGGAATAACAACAGCCATTCGTATGGGATGTACTGACAGGAAAAGCAATATTTATGCATATGCTCACTTTAATAGAAATAGCTACACACCTATTCATTCATGTATTTAAACACCTGGCACAGTGCATAAAATAATGCAGATACAGTTGAACTAATTTAGTTCATGTTCACATCAAACATCAGAACAGCATTAAATCAGAATCAGAATTAACATCAGAATCACATCAAAATGTGAACTCGGTGACTTTGACTATGCCATGGTTCTCGGTTCCAGACAGGCTGGTTTGAGTATTTGATACACTGCTGATCTTCTAGAATGCACAATCTCTAACATTTACAGAAAAAACATCTAGTTAGTGGCAGTGCTGTGGGCAGAAATGTCTTCCTGAGCCGAGAGAACAGTGTAGAATGGCCAGACTGGTGAGACATGTACAGTAACTCAAATAACCACTCTTCATAACCATGATGAGCAGAAAAGGCCCATTGTAGGTTCAATGCTATAGAATATTGCTCACATCACAATCCAGTATCACAGAAACAATGTTCACATGCAACTTATCTGTAGGACCTTCTATATATTTAATATCAATATTGAGGTATACAATAACATATCAAACTTTCACTCAGTGTTCTGTATGAGACATTCTCATTAGTTTAATCAAAAAAACCTCTACCACTACATGTGGATGCGTTTTCTTCTGTGAGACTGGGTTGCTCATCTGAGACTGTCTGTTAGTTTCACACCTGACCACAATGCATTTCATGTAAAATGTTATATTAGAAGGTTACAGGAATTGCAGAGTGCAGTTGTGCTGCTGCCCTCCTACTTCGGTGACTGGGATGCAAATCCTGCAAAATAAACTGTTTGCAAACTATATGTCATCTCTTACTCTATAGACTTTAGATTAAATATATATCTACTCATTCTGGTGTATCAGTGATATTAATTAGCATACCTGGTACATGGGAGATTTGACAATTTAATACCAAACACGATGCTACAAAGTATTTCACCTTACTGCTTAACAAAGTGTTGACCAGCTTCTGACACTTATACTGACACATTTGGCTACATGTTGAGCTACTTGTTAAAAAAAAGAAAAAAAACCTTCCATGTGCCTTCAGGAACCAATAAAGTGGGCGCTGAAATAGATTTTCATCTGCTTGTTAGTCTGGGCACACAGTCTGGCAGAGTGCTGTACTCACATGCTAGGAACTGCCTCACATACTTTAACACAGGCAAAGTCGTTCTACACCATTTCACCCTTTTTTCTTCCAGTCGGATGATAGTGGGACTGGAAGATTTTGTTCAATTTGCTATTGCTGAGCTGCTCAATTCAGATGGTTTACTGATTCATTCATTTATCACACCAGTTGAGTTTGACTGCTTCAGACAATTGCGCACTGACTAAATACTGTATGGTCCAAGACGCAGTAAGGACTCATGATATTACCTCCTGCCTGACCTGATTCTTCTGAAACTGATGAGAAGATGCACTGAATTAACAGAACTATACGTTAAAAATATGATGCGGGAACAGTATATCAATACTGCTAGACCCAGAGGCATGGAGAGGTGTCATGGCAAACCTCCAGGTCTCTCTCCTCACTTTGTTGACAAGTGTCTCATTGTTTCACTGGAACGCAGCCACTTCTCAGTTGTAGGAAGCTGTGAGGAGTGTCTGACTCGTATGCCTAAACAACATGTGATCTCCATTTAAATACTTTCCAGCACAATGGCTGCCTGGAGCACTCAGCGTTAAAGAGGACGCACTGTGTGGGCTATCTGTATTTGATTGTGGGATATTAACCACCCAGTAATGCTCAGTGTTGAAAATGTCAGCTGTCTGGACTGGGTACTGACTTCAGCGTAAAGAGAAACCCTAGCTCCACACAGCCAGAGTAATGAAATGTGTTGCAAAAAAGGGTGGAAAACTCTTAGGACGTTTCCAGTTATATAACTTTCAAAGCCAGAAGGCAAAATGAGGGGAATATATTTTTCTGCCAAATAAGTACAGAGAGCATACAGATCTTCAGCAAATGGACAGCATGACTGTCATGTATATCCAAAATAATGAACTGGAAACAGCATGCTACAGCTGCAACTCTGAAAGCTAGGGAACACTCAGATGGCCTTCAGTCAGTTTATAGCTCTCTTCTCGGGTGGTACTGCAAACACAAACACACTACAATCCAAAAACCGTATTTGTCTCAAACTAAGAGCTAAACTTTTAATAAATGGAAGGTATCGAGTGTATAAAAACATTTCTAAAATGGGAATGAAATTAGATCTATATTATTATGGAATAGCCAGGAATTACACACAGCTGAAGGACTTTGAAAATAATGTGAGAGCTTTAAATTGGTCTCTAATTCTGCATAAGCAAACATACTGCAACATATCACATCAGAAATGTATAACCTATAAAAAAAAAACCCCAAATCACCTCTTGCTATGCTACGAGTTGGTCGAGTCCATTAACAAGCATGGCTTCCAGTTCATATCTCTGACTGAATGTCACAAGCAAGCAAGTAAAACATACAAATGCTTTGTCAATCAATTTAATTCATGAATACTTTGCTTCTTTCACTTGCTCTTCTATCCTTCCAACTTCCATCAGCCCTTCCATTGGCCACCCAGTAACACCACAGGCCAACCCTCCCCTCAAAAACATACACACATTCACACACTCAGCTGTCAGCGAATCCTTTACAATAAATCAAAATCCCTTCCTCTCTTCCTCTCTTAATGTACAGTGGTTGGAAATAAATTTTCATGGTCACAGATGATTTACACTGAATGTGTGCTATGGTATGTTTAGCGGAGGAAGCAGGTTCAGATCAGAAGAGAACAGAAAGATCGTCCATCTTTAGGACTGCAGACGGCCTAAATTTGTGTCTCTGTGTAGCTATTCAGGTTCTGTGGAGTGTTTCATGTTATTGTCTGGGAAAGAGCGCCTTCCACAATGGAGCTCTTTATGAAGCATCTTCAAGCTGTGAAGTTCACTTCCTCTGCTGGCTCGCACTGTATAAAAATACATTTTTAATTGAGCACAGATGCAGCTCTGATGTAAGTGAGAAATTGCCACTGAAAAGAATAGTCCACAGGAGTATGCTAATTAAGGACTTTGGGAGGTAATATTTCATTGCGAATACGATTGTCTGAAGATCCACTTTGTGCCCTACTCAGATGCCAATGAAAGGATGCATGTTAAACTTTCCTAACACAATACAACACTTGTTACAACAGCCTATTCTAGCCTATAATAACTCTATAAAGGAAGTCACAGCATGTAGCAAAAAAAAGCGAGTGAATTCACCTGAAGCACCTGAAGTTTGGGTGTGAACATTCTTACTGTGCTTACTATTTTTATGCTATGCTTATTTTTTTTTACTGTGTTTTTACAGTTACTACCAGGCAGGTGAATGAGCAGCACCAGAGAACATGCAAAACATGAATTGCTGACTCAGCTGTTGTCTTAGTCTAAACACATTTTCTTAATAAAGCAACATTTTAACATAAAAACCATCGCTTTCCAGATGAGTTTCATTTCATTCAGCTCCATATCAGAAATTTCTGTCCATACTAACACACCTGAATGCACATATCACAAGATGATTAATGTGTGCTGTATGGGTGCATGTAGGCAGGTATAGCATTATAAAAGACTGCACTACAGCTGCTAGCAAAGACAAAAAGGTCAGCAACCCTTGTAATTTGTTATCCGTGTTGCATCACCAATGATAGTCAAGGCTGATGCCATTTGTTTTCTTACAGAATAAGGGTCATGTCTTAAGAGCGTGACAAATCAGTGAAGGAATGTCATAACTGATGAGACCCAATCAGAATGTGAACTTGGGTTCCAGTAGACCTTCATTTCTGCCAATCCTACACACAACACAACCCCAGAGTTTTAAATGTAAAATGGGTCTGTCTGCATTTCGAAAGGTCTCTGTTAAAGGACTCAGAATCTCTGGAGTAGTATGGACATCAAGCATAGAATGCAACTAAAACTTAGTAGTGAGAACTGCAACCTTTTGAAATACCACACTGTCAAATAGAACAGTGAGAGTAGTACAGCTGTATACACAAGACGTTGCTTCAGGTAAAGCTGTGAATCAGCATTATAGGCAACGAAAGAGATTATGGTGAAGGTCAACTGCCTGAAGAAAAAGTATTTAGAGTAACAGAAAAACAAACAAAGGTCACATCAGTACAAGGGCATAAGGCTCTATTCTTATTCTTCAGTCATTTAATAGTTGTGCTCATTGACCTTCCCTTCATGAGAATGCCTTCCATGTGACTGGCTGTCAAATGGTGCTCCAGGTCAGAAGCATGGTACAGATTGTCTCTCTGCTATAGACAGGTTAGGCTAACTACACAACTAATCAAAAACCCTCTTTATTAAAGACTACCTCAATTCCAGTTCATGTTTTATTTCATCCCTTGCCAGCCAATCATCGTACAGTGATAACAAATTCCTCCTTCTAAAACATGAAGCAGCATGGTGGAAGTGATGCTCCAAATTTTGTTTTTATGTTTGCCTATATGTGTATAAATGTGTTTCTTTTCAAATGGGGCTGAAAAAGGAGAACGGCTGCGTCCAAAGAAGCTCCCCAGATAATTAAGCTTTTGATTCACAGCTCTGTTAGAAGCATGTCAAGACTTGATTTTTCCTTTTCTCTCTCTCTGGAGCTGAAAGAGACAAAGCTGGCAGACACAGGGCCACCCCTCCACACCACAGCATTAGAGAAGTCGCCACCCAGTAGATTGTATGTGTGTGTATGTGTGGGTGAGAAATTATGTAAAAGAGTGAGGGGAGGACATAAAAACCAAATGAAGCAGACTGACATTTCAAAAAATGTGAAAAGAGTGACAAAGAGGCAAGAATAAAAATGCAGCATTAAGTGAAATGAATTAAACTAGACTTGCTGCACATATTCATTTTTATTCCATCGAATTAAATATTGTAAACTTGTTACCAATTTTTCCACTGCTCCTCAATGCTTCGTGTCTAATACCATGCCACAATACTGCACCCAGTGGAAAGAACCTAGTTATTGTAAAGAGCCAAAATATTTTATTAAGGCTTTTAGAGCATATTTCTTTACCTAGCCTTTATTTTGTTAAAGCTTTGAACAGTCGTGCAGTCCTGGCGTGGAGGATAATGAAAGAGGCTGCTTGAAAAAAAAAATGCATGCAATGCCATGGAAACACATTTGCAGAGCTACCTATTGAGTGACTATGTGGCCTGGCATAAAACATAAGCACAGACTACACCCACATAAAAGAGTGAGCAATCACAAAACAGCCTTCTCTATACAGAATGTTTTCGAATGCTTACATTACAGTGAATACTGATTTGTACTGTTCACACTTACAGCCAATGCATGGGATGAGTCTGAACTAGTCTGCATACTTTTAAGTCCTGCAAGAAAACTCAGAGACATTTTTGACTGATGCTCTGTTGCACCGTGCAGCGACGGGGTAATTACATTCCATATTTTACCGCTGTAATGCTGGCATGGTAAACATTTACAGTAAAGTTCATTATAATTTGACCTCATTATCATGTATTCCTTTTCAGCTGCAGTTTAACTGATCTTATCTAATGCCGATACTATGGATATATGACCATGGCTACTGAGCCAGTATGTTTTTACAAAAAATAAAAGATGAGAATGGAATATGTAAATGCTATGCTTTTATTCAAAATATTACCAGAAAAAAAGCAGGAAGATGCTGCACTGGTAGTAACCTAATATTCTGTGTGACCACAAATGGAGGCAGTGGTGTGAGAACGAAAAGGTTCATTGAACACTCTGAGGAGACAGCCAAACCCTAAAAAATGGCATAATAAAACATAGTCCCACAATACTGTTGCTGCTTTATATGGGGCAAGTCATTTTCTCAAATGAAAAGAGGTCAGACCATGTACTGGGTAAGAATAAGGCTCCACCTTATGAGAAATCGACAAAAAATCACCCTCATACAAAAGGTGCAAATAGAATGATGAGAAAAAGCAGAATTGTTTAAAGGTCAGATGTCATAAATAAATAATATTCTAGAGGTAGTGTTTCAAAGAAAAGAAACGAAAACAGCTCAAAAAGGACATTCCTTCAGCATAGCTTAATTTAATACCTGCATGATGCATGTGTTTTAAAAAGCTTAACCTGGCATAGTATTAAATAAACCTGCATGAAATCCACCATGGAGGAGAAAAATCTTCATCTTGTTTGGATGTTATATTAAGCTGAGTGGTTAAGTGCACAATGGAAACAACAATGGAAGGCATTCTCCTCAGCATTAAGCCATCATGGGCGCAAAGTGAAATTAGAGACTGAAGACCAGTTCAGACAACATAACATTCAACCTTCAAATTCTTGAGCAAGCATTCTGTGTTAGAGCAGAGAGAATACAACAATAAGAATGCATTTGCTTTTTTCATTCTGATCTGCCCTCTACACATCTGCCTCCAAGATGTTTCTTTCAGGTGTGTAACATTTTTTTCAATGCATCATTCCAAGGAAAATTTTCAATACACGTTAAGCCCATTCCCAAAAGAAACATTCCACCTCTCCCTGCCTCTCTGAGCAACTCGTCTCTGGAAACCTCTTCAAGTCATCTGGCTAGTGCCATCAGTCACAGAAGCACAAGGCTACAGCTCTGATTCACACAAGTGATCTTCTTTATATTATTCAGATTGTTTCTACAGTAATGCTCTCTAACACTGCTAAATGGTAGAAGATGACTAACAAAAATTCTGCAAACCTCAGCAAAGCTGCTGCACATGAACCATTTATACCAGGACCACACAAATGACCACGTCAGAGTCTCCTCTGGGCTGAGAATAATCCACCACCAAACGAACATCTAGTTACTGGTAATATTATGATGGCATCTTCCCAGTGACAGACACACAGAGAGCTGACCGATTCTTCAGATGGACTACAGTCAATGATGTAGACCTGACCAACTAACTGGCTAATAGGGGTAGGTGAAGAATAGATGTACATGGGCTTCTCGTTGGCCTAACAGAAAAGTGATTGGGAGTTTAAATCCTGATGATGCCACAGCCATCAGACCGGGAGTCAAGAGAGTCATCTCTGGCTGGTAGAGATGTCACACTCTCTGTACCCTGTCAACCACAGCAACACTAGCACACAGTAGTGCATAACTTATGAGCGTCTTCCTGTGAGCTCATGTAGGCAGATGAGGGAAGATAGCGCTTTCTTCTGAACGTGTTACGCTACCTTGCAGCATGAGAAGCAGATCGAAAAGTTATGGTTGGCTAGCTTCACGTGTCTCGGAAGAAGCACGTTAGCCTTCACCCTCCCTGGGCTGGCAGCTGGTGTAGGATGGGGTGAGCTGGCTGGTGGGTGAGAATTAGGAGGACAACTTGAGGAGAAAAACAGGAAAAAATGGTTGCTGTACATAGTAAAGCGGTAAATTAGTTTATTTTGTTTGGAAATAGTGGCCGAAAAGTAAGCACAAAATTTTTCATTTCATTATCTTAACCGCTTATTCCTTTTCAGGGTCACGAGAGAGCCGGTGCCTAGCCGGCAGCTTAGGGCGCAAGGCAGGAACAACCCTAGGCAGGGCTCCATCCTAGGGCACACTCACACACTAGGGCCACTTTAGAGACACCAATCAACCTAACGTGCATGTCTTTGGACTGTGGGAGGA
>JAOTRJ010000055.1:15127776-15143272 GCA_028564905.1 Leptodoras praelongus
GCTCAGAGTTGCCGGCTGGGCACCGGCTCCCCCGTGACCCCATAACTGGGAATAAGTGGTATAGAAAATGACTGACTCCAGCAGAATTTTGGAAGTGAAACTAACACTTCAGGCCATGAGGGTACTGTTGCCCAACAACGTATCTTTGCGAGACATCTTTCTCAACCTTGATGGCAATAAAGACAAAGTACAGAGTTCGACTTGATGTGGAGGATGACTTGAGAGTTTGTTTGTCTCCAATTACACAAAGGATTGAAAAACTGTGCAGTGAAAGACAGTCACATCCATCTCACTGAGCTAGGGCATTTTTTATTTAATTCTTTTTTATTTTTGGGCCGGGGGGGCACAGTGGCACTTACCATCCACAAAGGGGGCCCCACAAAAAAAAGTTTGAGAACCGCTGCATTAAAGAACCTGTTGGTAGGATTTTTGATCAGTGTTGTGAACAACTGCTTGTCGCTTCGTAGTTCTTTTGATTCCTTTATTTCATCAACCCACACCCAGTTGTGTAGACTAAAGCTCAGTGTAGATATAGCTCAGTTTACTCAAAGCTTTTACACACACACACACACACACACACACACACACACACACTCCAAGCCAGAGATTCCCTTCTATGCTTCTAGACAGCTTGTTTGGGCAATGTAAGCAATTAATGACATCATATCCATGTTACCAATGTCAGCCATGCAATTTTTTCTCTCTTGGGGGAGTGGGTGTGGTTGGTGTGGTGTTTCCCTTTTCTATGGAACTCTCGTAAATCCAGATACTAAACTGATTCCATTACAAATGGTGCCGACCAGTGTTTGAGCTTGTTTAGTCTACTGTTGGTCTGCCGGTGTTTGGCGTGGGATGGAAACAGGGAAACATTTATAAAAGACCTTTGCACCAGCTAATCCAAACAGGATCTCCCTCAGCATAGAAAGAATAGACATGAGTCAATGGATTCCCCTTGTTCCCATACTAGGCGGACGGTATACACTCACTCCGTGCACAGGAGACACCCGTGAAGGCAGAATGTGCTGTGGGCTCAGCTGTGTGGTGCTGGAATGACATGGGGGAGTGTTGAATGGCATGAAGCAGTGGTTATCTCTGCTCCCAGACTATGGAATTCCTGAAATTAAGCTCTGTTTTGGAAAACTGCTGCAGTTCTGCTGTCGTCACTCTCTTTCGATCTATTTGTTTATTCATTATTGAGCTTCTGGGTATTGTATTAATCATTGCATATTTTCATGTATATACAACTTGCACACTGTATACTGTAAAAGACTGTTTAGCCTTTATTAGAAACAATACTGTAGGGTTTTATTACAGGTAGGGAATATTTTCTGTAAGTAAATGGACCTACATTTTAGGATTTCCCTGCTTAAATGCAGACTTTGTCAGCTGTAGTGATTAACTCAAATAATGAGGCATGCATAGCTGTAAATTATTCGAAGCCTCAGCAGAAATATTTGTACATCCAGCCACATCCAAAGAGAACGACATTCTACCTGTCCCTGTGTCACGGTTGTAAAACACATATTTTTTTTTATGCGTCACCCTTGGGCCAGGGTGTATGGTAACTAATAATAAAACCCAGCCACAGGGACTTGATTTACACACGTTTTTCTGTCTGTTCTCTGTGAAAGCCACTTTGTGTCTGACTAGATATTTTGTACCTTCGATTTTTTTCTGCTTTTTCACACAATATGCCATTTAGTTGATTAATACCATGCATCATAGCACAGTGATAGTGAGTGCACTGTATACAGTACAGTGTGTAACAAAGGCCTCAGGATAGCATTACACAGTTACCTGTTGTCATTTGGAGAGGTGCTTCTTGCTGCTTGGGTGCCTGGTTCAGTTTTGTGCACTCGGTTATGGCTTGCTATTGATGTTTTGTGGTGTTCTCCACAGATCGAACGTCGCATGGAGCTGGTGCGGGCTGTTTCCCACAACACACACAAGAGACTGGTTGCATGTCTACAGGGGCAGGTAGGCACAGATGTCCAGAAGAGTCATGAAAGGGTTCTTTACACTGTAAACTCCCTGGTACCCCTTGTGTTGTCACCAGACTGTTAGGTCTGGATGAATCTGCATTTGTTTCTGTGTCTTGCAGAAAAAGCTCCCATTGACAGCGTTGTCACAGGCCATGCAAGATAGTGGGAGCCAACTAGGAGAAGAGTCTCTTATTGGGTAAATGTGAAGTGTTTGTTACTTTTTCTTTTAGTTGTCTAAATTTGAAGCCAATTCATAATATGCGTGTTGTCAATAGTCTTCTGCGCAGCAATTATCTAGACCTTAAGTGTTGCATGTGTTCATGTGGTTAAGAAAAGATTCAATCATTTCATAATGGCTCATAGTGCATGGTTAATGCAGCATTTGGCAAACCCTAAATGACTATAAAGTGCAATTCAGCATATTTGGCTACTACTTGGTAGGAAAATGATGGAGGTGTGTGGCGAGGCAGAGAACAGACTGGCGTCAGAGCTGATGCAGCATGAGATTCAGATTGAGAAAGACATTTTAGACCCACTAAATCAGTTAGCTGAGGTAAGCACACAAGGCTTTCCTAGTTTCCTAGGACTATGTAGTATGTGGCTATTTTTTTATACACTGACTGTATATACATTTTCTCAGGTGGACATCCCCAACATACTCAAGCAGAGAAGACAACTTGCCAAGCTGGTGCTAGACTACGATTCTGCTCGAACAAGGTCATTATTTTTGGGGTGTCAAAGCTTACGATTAATTTCCATTCACTTCACTGTGTCTCACTTTTTAATTTTTTATTTATTTATTTTTTTTATTACCAGCTATTGCCAGTCATCTGGTAGTCAGTAATCACCTCTGTTGTCTCATACTCAGATGGTTGCAGGCAACCAAATCCATAATCTCGGGAACAAACACACAAGCACTGACGGCCAAGGCAGACTCGCTTAAAGAAGAAATGGATGAAGCAATGAACAAAATGGAGCTCTGCAAGGTAACAAACACATCAAGACTGATCAGTTTTCATTATACACAGTGTTACGAATAGATTTAGTTTTTTTGTGATGCAGCCCTTTTCTACGTAGTTACAAAGGGATATACAAAAGCAAGAGTGAAGCACACTTTCTCTCCACCATTTTCTCCTATATCCATGTTTCAAATGAATCGCAGTACCATGGAACAACTCTTTCAAATCTAAAATGTATACCACAGTGCAGTGGTTCACTCTGTGAGTGTGCATGTGTCTGTGAATGAGTATAGATGTGTTGTGATCTGTCGTCTCCGATTTAGGATCAACTCTCAGCCGACCTGTACAATTTCTTTTCAAAAGAGGGGGACTATGCACGCTACTATGTAACAGTAAGTGCATTTAGTTGTTTGTAGTCAAGACATTCAGTAATTGTTACTGTAATTGTGGTCTCAATTGGTTTTCTGTTTTCAGTTGTTAGAGGCTCAAGCTGATTACCACAGAAAATCTCTCTCTGTGCTGGAAAATGTCCTGCCTACCATCCAGGCACAGCAAGGTGACAGCTCCTCTGACTGCTATTAGGTTTTCTTTATTGCATTCTATTCAGTAGAATAGCATAAAATAAAACGGAAGTGGTACAATAGAATGGAATACAATCAAATACAAGCCCCATTTCCAGAAAAGTTGGGACACTTTCTTAAAATGCATTACTGAAATCAGAATATTTAACAGGCAAAGGACGTGGAGAAAGAAGAGATTTTCAGTGTTTTCTTAAAGTTTAAGAAATGTTAATTAGAAATTCCATCTGTGTAATCTTACTGTGTATTTGTCTAGACTCATGGACAGAGAAGCCAGCATTTGGAACAGGCTTGGACGAGCACCTGAAGCGGAGTAGCAGAGAGATAGCGCTGCCCATAGAGGCCTGTGTGATGATGCTGCTGGAGACAGGCATGAAGGAAGAGGTATGACGAACATCACTAGCCATCTCATGCCACATGAAAAACAACATACTAAATAGCATGCTCTTCTGAATCTGCTTGTAATTTAGAAAATAGCAGTGAATTAGAAGGTGATAAATAGAAAGTATACTTATTATTAATATCTGAATAATATTGGTATGATGTAAAACATTTTGTGCATTTTGGCTCTCATTTGCTCTCTGAACAGGGTCTTTTCCGAATAACTGCAGGAGCTTCTAAACTGAAGAAGCTTAAGGCAGCTCTGGACTGCTCCACCTCTCAGCTAGAGGAGTTCTACTCTGACCCACATGCAGTTGCTGGTACAAAAATGGGGTTTTCTCCTGTAATAATGATATGATGTCATTACTGTTCATTTATAGTTTTTTTTTTTTTATTATCTGATTAGGGGCTTTGAAGTCCTACCTAAGGGAACTGCCAGAGCCTCTTATGACTTATGAACTCTATGATGAATGGATTCAGGCATCCAAGTAAGCCAGTTCATGGCACTATATAAGAAAGAATAATCCAGATATTTTCTTGAGTAATCTAGAACCGGGAAACATAAATATAATTATTTTAGTTGTGGAATTTTCTGCTTTTCATTTTTGACATACTGTATTCATATATTTTTAGTATATCTGACCCAGATAAAAGGTTACAAGCTTTGTGGATGACCTGTGATCAGTTACCAAAGAACAACAAAGCCAACTTCAGGTGAGTTTATCAAAACCATTCAAATGTAACAGCCATACAGTTTGGCCAATCACTGATTAAAATTCCATTGCAATAGGTATCTGGTGAAGTTCCTTGCTAAGCTTGCTCAAGAAAGTGAAATTAACAAGATGACCCCCAGCAACATTGCAATTGTCTTAGGACCAAATCTGTTATGGCCAAAAACAGAGGGGTGAGATTTTTTTTTTCAGTAAAATGTGTATGGTATGAACTATGCAGGCCCTAATGTGTTATGCCTATAATTACAGTAGCCTAGCAGAGATGGCAGCTGCTACCTCTGTCCATGTCGTTACTATTATTGAGCCCATCATTCAACATGCAGACTGGTTTTTCCCTGAAGGTGAGAACGATAACATTGAATTGTTCACCCCTAAGAAAAAGCATTTAAAACGATCACTGAAAGACTGAGGTATATACACGTTATCTGTTTAGATGTGGAGTTCAATGTATCAGGCATGTTTGCAATGCCCACTCCCATGACAAACCATGTCAACCATCTGACCATACCTGACTATGACTCGGGCACAGCAGAGAGGAAGAGACCTAATAGTATGGTGGGACCTGATGGTGATGTGGCCAAACGAGAGAGGTACACTCACTAACAATAAACATCACACACAATATCAGTGACCAGACTGTCATCACTTCAAATAATCCTTCAAATAATCTTCTAATGTTTTGTAAAGATTTACCTGAACTGTAATCTTTGTCCATTAGTAAAACTCCTTGCGCTGCTGATACAGAAGTTAATTCTCTGAACAACTGAATGCATAGCTATCTGCTTCACTGTGGGTCATGGAGGCATATCTGTAGATGAGAATAGCTTTTTTCCCCTGTTCTGTTTGGTGTGTGGTATTGGGTTATCTTTGCACTTGGTGTGGAGTCTTCACTATCTGTCTTTCCTTCAGCTCTGCTAACAAATTAATGGAGCACAATCCCCGTAGAGGCAGTACACTAACTAGAAAACAGCACACTTCCCCTGCCTTCCAGCCCCCTCTTCCCCCGGTGGAGGCTGTCAGTAATGCAGGAGGCCAGTCTGTAGCTGATCTCCTGCTACCGCAGCCTGCACCAGAGGGTCTGGGTGTGGAGGTCTGCCACCCTAGCTTGGCACTGGGGATGGCAGCCCTAGCAGCAGCACAGCAGCTTCTAGCACAACAAACTGAGGAGATCAGGTAAGAGGTATAGCATTGCTTTATAGAACCTGTGAGCCACCTTGCTTGCTACTGCATGAAAATGACCCTGCTTTCATTTGGTCTGTGTTCATTCTAAACGAGTAGGCATAACTGTTTTCTATTTACATTTGTATATGCCAGCTAGTGTCTGTTATGGGTGAACAATAGGTTATGCACAGGGCACTAATGTAGGTTTACTACTTATTTAAGTCTACCTGAACTCTTTGTACCTTGGTAGTTTGTGTCCCTTGTGTCTTATTGGTTACAGTTACAATTTCAGTTACTTCAAGAAAAAAAGTTTAATATCCTTCATAAAGGAAATTTTGGACTTCTAAACAGGTACTGGAAAAAAACAACATTAGCAAATAATGTCATACGTCACACGTCTCCCCTCTTTCCATCCCCACCTTTCATTCACACACACAAAGCCTATTTTGCAATCCACATCATGGAAGGGAAATGTTTATGATTTTCTTTTCATGTTGTCTTATAAGAACCCAACTTGTATAGGTATAGTAAGATCAATCTTGACTTTATCTTGAATCACTATATTCATCTTTTATTTTTTGCATGATATAGTAGATATGTGCAATGCTGTTAAAGGTTTTGACAGTGTTGTGACAAAATCTGCTAGTCATTAGTCATTGCATGAATCATTCCTACTCAATTCACAGCATGAAAGGCTGTTTTTGTTCTCCTTTCATGAAAGCATGCATTTACTTCTGTATTCTGGCAGTTCAAAGTCGAGTGATGCAGCATCCACACCTCAGAGAAATGGCTGTGGAGGTTCACAGCTAAGTGTGGCATCTCCAGCAACAGGCTCATCAGGATACAGCCCTCATATGGCACGCAGAGGTAAACCGACCACTGTATCATTTAATACACACTAAAGAAACATTTGCCCAATTCTGATCTGAAACTTTTAATCTGCTTGCCATAGCTATAAAAAAGCCAGCTCCTGCTCCTCCTAAACCAGCCAATCCACCTTCAGGTCAGCCAAGCATCCAGTCAACTCCACAGCCATCGTGTGGGACTCCTCAATCCCTCTCTCCATCTCCGAAGCCTCTCGCCACTCACTCTCCAAGCAGTCTTAGCCCCACTCAGTTAGTAATTCAGTCTAGCACAATACCTCGACGCCATTCAAGCAACCAGCCTCCTCTCCAGGCCCCCAACCATCCACCCCCAGAGCCCCCCAGCCAGGTCACTCCTCATCTTCCTCAGCCCACAGCAGTTGGAGATCCAGGAGAGGAACCTTCTCCACCTAATACACCCAGTCCCCCTAAAACTCCTCCACCTTCCATGATCCCTCCTGAGACTGCAGGCCCAAGTTTTCCCTCCTCGTTTCAGTCTGGCTCTCTGCCTCGGCCTCGGCCAGTGCCTAAACCACGCAACAGACCCACTGTTCCGCCTCCACCACAGCCTCAGAGTGTGGCCAGTGACATCACTGACGCTAATGACATCTGGAGCGCTGCCTACAAAATGATGGGTTAGTCACCATCTATTGCAACATTGTCAGTTCCTTTTGTATAAGACAGGCATGTTTATTCTTTATGTGACATTTACAATTTCTTACAAATGTATACATGGGTATAAAAAAGTCTACACACTACTGTTGCCAAAGTTTTTGTGGGGGAGGGGGGATTTCTTCACTGTTGTGCCATATTTTATCCACTTATTGATGACCTTCTTCACTAGGTTCAATGGTGTATCTAATGCCTTGAAAAAAAAAAATTGTACCCTTCTCTTGGCTGATGCCTTTCAATAGTGAGATCCTTTTGATGCTTTGTAAGCTCTTTGTGGACCGTGGCTTTTGCTGTAAGATGAAATTAAGTAAATGTCAGGAAAATCCTACAAACTGGCAATTTAACAAGGTTGTGTAGGCTGTGTAGACTGTACTGTGTGTAGATTGTATCCACTGTTCATGGTTAATGTTGTTAAGGTTTCTCTTCACTGGAAACAAGAGTTTAAGAAGCCTTAACCTCAACCCAGCTGAACACCTTAGGGATGAATTGAAATGCTGACTCAGGCCTTCTCTCCTGACACCAGAGCGTGACCTCAGGCATTAATATGTACATTAATACAGCTTTAATTCTTTCTATAAGATTTTGGAGTGTGTCTGTTGGAAGTTGTGCCATTTAGTCAGAATCTCATATGTAAGGATGAGAAGGCCTGGCTCACACTCAACATTGCAATTCATCCCAGGTGTTCAGTAGGGTTGAGTTCAGGTCTCTGTGCAGGCACTGGACTTCCTACACACTAAACAAACCAATTCCTTATGGACATTGTGTTGGGCAGAGGGGCACCGTCAGGCAGGAACAGGAAAGTTTCTTGCTCAAACTGCTGCCACAAAGTTGGAAGCATACAATTGTCATAATTGTCTTTATATGCTGTGGCATTAACATTACCCTTCACTGAAAGTAAGGGGCCCAAACCCTTTGGTTATCTTAGTTGCTTATCTGGATGTATATAAGTAAGTATTATGGAACACTACCAAAAAATACTTGAATACCCCTGAGCTAGAGGGGTCATCATATATCGTTCATGTTTGGACAGAGCACAAGCAAGTAATAAATATGCCTGCTTTGTTACAAGAAGTCTAGAAAACTTTTTATACTGCAGTATAAAGCCTGGATTGACACTAACTTTACTGTATTTCTTCAGAACCTGGGATGTCATTCAAAGGACTGGGTCGAGTCCTTATTCCTGACATTGCCCCGGATCAGCAGCCTGTTGCTCAGCTAAAGGACTCAGACTTGGACTCGGAGAGCACCGTCCTGTGAAAGTGAGGATATGGCTGCCATAAACCTGCTACCTGTTCCTCACAGCCCAAGGACTTTATGAAATGCTGCTGCTTCTTCCCTTTCACCAAGTTTATCAGCTTGGTTGCATTTCACCAAAGATTTGGACCATCAGTAGCACCCAGAGGAATAGTGGCATGAAGATACTGCATGGTGCAAAACAGGTTTAAAACTATCAGTCTACATTTTATTGTAAGGAACCGGGAAATAGGTTGAGGTACTAGTTGGTGTTTCTTAAGTGGCCTTAGGTTTTTTAAAGGGAGAGAGAACAAACCATATTAAGCTTGGGTTGATATTAAGCAGAAACCATAAACTGTGGCTTTTGAGTGTACCTTGTGACTGCAGGTTTCCAGTCAGATAATATACTCAACTTCTTATTTTATGTATAGAAACTGTCCTCCATCTGTTTCCATCAACACATTCCCTAAGGCTTATGTCAGTCTCCGTTCTATTTTCTAGACTTTATTTGAAAATCTTATTATGCCTCTCATGTTTAGCTGCAATTCCTGCAATTTAATATCAACATAACGTATTACCTACAGTATAAAAATGTACACATGCCACAAGGTTAGTATTCTGTCTTCAACTGTTAATGTTTTCCTAAACCTATGGCATTGATGTGATCAGTCCCTCGTGACTAATTTGACATTATGTTATCTGTCTTTAAGCATTTGGTTATCTGTCTAAAATACTGAATGAAATTTTTAAGAGGCAGTGCGTATGTTGAACTATTTGGCAAAAAAAAATAGATGGACAACAAACTGACAAATGACAAAACCCTGACAGTCTGTTACTTGTTGGACAAGAACACTGCGTGGTATACTGAATGTTTTACTGGGTTTAAAAAAAAAAACCTTGAAGATCTTGAATGATGGCAAGTGACACACAAATGTGCCACTCTCAAAAACATATACACTAAGGATGATGGTATGTTTTTTCCACAGGCCTTGCCTTTACCTTGCTGCCTTACCCACTATAATGTTTGAAAAATCAACTAAAGCTATATATGTTAATGGTGTACAAATAAACTTTTGAAATTTAGGAGGGAAAGAAATGCTTGCTCTTACTGCTTTACAATTAATTAATAAAGCACAATACCAACTCTTTGTACGAGTTTTAATTATGTGCTTCGGTGAATTCTTGCTTTGTAAAGATGCTTTGTTGGATTGTAAGTTGTTGGGGTTTTTTCCCCTCTACTTTACCACTCGCTCTTCCAGTAGACTCGATGGTTGGTTGGCCACACAATTTCTAATAACAGAAACATATATTTATCAGATTTCAAGAGGAATCTAACAAACCTGAATGCTTCAAATGACATGACATTTACCCGTGTCCATGAAGATGTTGACTGGTTTTGTATAGCTCTTGAGGAAGGTAGTGGGAGAATGCAACACTCGGCTCTGGCAGAGGTGAAGAATGGTTTCCTCTTCCAGCACAGGAGCCTGTTCCTGTGTGTCTTGCATGCTACAACTACTCTGCAGAGTGACATTGGAAATATTACACAGCCAGCTCAATGTTTTCCTCCTCTTTACTACAATAAATCAAGTACAGGATGTACACTCAGTAATGCATGCTCTGATCCTGACACACTGAGGCTGTGTTAAGCAAGTTTTCTTGCAGTGGCATTTTTGTAACGCATTTAAAGAGGGGCTTGTAATGTTGTAAAGAGTCTCTAAACCTGTAGAATAGTAGACTAACACAAAACTTCCAAACTTCCTTTTGCAGTGTTGCAAGATTATTTGTTTATTATTTTCCTTGGTTGGATTTAAGCCCTTTGTACTGCAAGAAAGCAGAGCTGCTCAGGTCTGGGTGGGGTTATTTGGCAGAAAAACCTTTATTTAGGCTTGTCTGTGTTTTTATCTCATTTCATCTGTCAGGTAGCAGAAGACTAAAACATTCCTACTGAACTGACATAATGGAAATGAGCAAAAGGGAAAAAAGCTCAAGAAACAACACTCATGTTAAAATGTATGACAATTTGCAGTATGCATAAGCAAAACATGAATCCTGTCAGCATGGTTTTAGTTTTAAAATGTCAAAAATGGCCAGTGCTTTATATACATGTCTTGAATATAAAAAGTATAAAAAATGTAATGAGACTCAGTAGAACCAGAATTTGAAGAGGGGAATATTTCTGATAAGCCAGTGTCACGGTTTACATGACAGAATTTACAGGCTAGTCTCTGAACAGTAGAAACCTGAGCCTCAAACAGTAAGGGCTTAAAGAGACGCACACAAATGTCAGTAGAACCATCAGCAAAGCAAAAGTAACAGTCAGTAGGGTACGTTCTGACACATTTATGACATGTTTTGGAGCTTAGTGTACAAATATGACTCATACATTTCTATTTTTTCCCCAACCTCTCTCTTTTGGTCTTATGTACCAAAGTGTAGGTGGAATTTGGTGCAGTATTTCTTAAAATGCATTGAAAATGCAAAGCTGTTACAGTTCTATATGTGGCTGAGGCTATAAACAGATGGTTGTGTACCTTGGTCAGATGTGTGCAGTATTTGTAAAACATTCCCAGGCTGTGTGGGACGAGCCGTTCTGCTGGCTGTGTGTGTGTAGCCGCACATGTCTTGCCCACGGGTACATTTATCATTTGGCATCTCCATGCGGGGAACCGTCGAACTGGCAGGCAGTGAGAAACCTCCAGTATCCTGCAATCCTTCAGTAAAGGGCTTTAACATGAAGGGGAATATAATAGTGTAAATTTATCCTGGACCTTGTAATGTAATAAATCTTCATTCATCTGCTTACTTAGAGCCTTCCTCCATTTCACTCAGGTTTTTCAGGATCTCTGTGAGCACTCGGGATGTGGACTGGAAATAACAGTACATGTTCTTAACAATATACACATACAGTACTATTCTTTTAGGTCCAGCGTTTGTTATTGAGTTCTGCATTACTGAGTCGGTACAAAAAGATTTTATATTTTTGTTAACAAAAAATTCAATGTTGCACAAATTTTTTTCTGTCAGTAACAAAAGCAACACATTAAATAACAGGGCACCTTTAACACAGAAAACATAATGAAGGCTGCTGGATGCTTTTGCATGTGAAAAAAAGAAATGAGTATGACAGTGAAAGTCTCCAGAAGAGCTGTACAGTACTGTACAGTAATTAGCTGGTGAGATTTACTGAGCGTCTTGGAGAATCTGCCACAGCTCTTCTGGAGACTTTCACTGTCACACTTGTGTCATTACATTGAAGTCTGGTATGTAATGCGTTGCTTTCGTTACATTTCTGTATACACAGATACTAAAAAAAACTGTACTGTATATGTAACCCACATTGTAGTGACCGCATACCTCTACCAGATGGATGATGGAGTTAGAGTACACCAGGAGTAACCCAGTAACATCCTCTCCCCATGCTTTTCCCTTCAATTTAGATACAAACTCTTCATAGTGTTCTGAAAGAAAGCAAGTGGCGCTTAAGCTTCTGCTGAAAATACCTTAATCCGCACCACAGCCAACATTCAGTATATCTTACTTTACGAGATTACAAGACTAACTAGATAGATGTGTAGCCTAGTCTTAACACTTGCGCCTGTATTTCCTTAAACTCCGTCATTCTCACCTCTTACTGCACTGCATTTGTTCTTGTCGCTTATCCAGTTCTGGTTTATTTTTGCTACACAAACCAATCCGTGAATGATATCCATCTGAAGAAAAAGGCAGATATGTATGTAAATGCCATCAGTTAAAATTCCCTCAAAATAAACCGACAAGCTAAAAGCTAAATAAGCAGTAACTAAGTTCATAAGGCAGTTATTTTTAGTCTATCTAACTAGTCCGGCTACCTTTAACTAATTAATGAATATGTGAAAATGGTAAAAATGTGTCATATATTTAACTTAATTGCATTAAAATACACCTCATTCGTTGTTTTCTGATTTACAGTTTCAGAAAAAAGTGACTTTCTGTACGCATTAGAGGGGGGAAAAGCGTTTTTAGCCATTTTCTGCCTCTGAAGATGACCGTTAAAGCCGTTAGCTCGCTGCTAATAACCGCGGATGAACAGCAGAGGGCGCCAGATATTCTCACAACGACAATTTAAGTGCATAAACGGAATGAGTCTAAATATTTTCCAAACCCAGTGCATATAAATTATTATTATTATTATTAAAAAAAATTGGCCCATAAAACTATATAGGGAAACGTTGTGGATGCTTGTATCACTGCGACCTGGCAACCCTGCTGAACATAAGTGCTTTTGTACATTGTGCTGAAGAGCAGGTCGGTAAACAAAGGAATCATATATTCATCAGTGCTTGTCAGAAGTTTTGTTTATTCACAAGATATAAATTTGACAGCAGAATAAAATGCAGCCCAGTGTGGCCCAAAGAAAGTGAAGCTGAACAAAAACCACACAGGATAAATACTATCCTATTCATAAACAATCTATACACCAATACACCTATGTCCTAACATGAAATACAGGTTAAAAGGAAACCGATGTTTAGGCCTATATTGAGAATAATAAATTATTTTCCAACAAAAATAAAACACAGTGCTACATGCAAACTGCAGATTAACCTCCTGAAATACTGCCACTGGTTTGAAAAAGGACAGACAGGAGCAGGAGTGTCTGTTTTGGACACAAAGATAAGCAATTAGTCGTCCATGCATTTGGATTTAATTAGAAGGCTACTAATAGATTGTGGGGAACACAAAACATCAGGCAAAAGGAACATTTCAAACGTTGTTTCAAGGAATAAATCTGCCAAGCTGCATAATAATTTACCATGTAAACATAAAACAAACAAGATGTAAACACAGGGCCATTTTATTGAGATGTAAAAACAGACCTATGCATTTTCATTCAGCTTTTAATTGTCACAGCAAGAGAGTTCATAGATGACAGTTTCATAATAAGTACTGTTACACTGCACAGTTTTCATGCACAGCTTTGCCACTGTTCAGACAGACCAGACAATATAAGTGGCCATTATTAGTGTGGCAGGGTCTCGTCTCAGCAAATGACAGTGATAACACTAATGCTGAGCAAAAATTTAGAATCTGTGTACAATGTTGGTATGCTGCTGACTAACATGACTAACACTCATCCATCATTATAGTCTGTCTGCACATTTTTGGTCAATATTCATAAGTGAAAGGAATAATGAAGAAACAGCTGACTATAGTATCGTCAACTGCGGGTGAAAGAATTGTAAAGTGCTCACATTCTTGTTACATCCTCTTGCCACTGGAAACATTTTAAAAATAATGAATCTATATCCATATCCTTGATAGCTTAAAGTTGTATAAAATATATATTCTTTCTGATGAAGTTACACTCTTATCATAAACTTTAACTGGATTAAATTCTCTTTTTTTTCTTGTTTTGTCGAGTTCTTGGCACACAGATGGCCGTAGTTAGAGAGCAGCAATTCTAAAGCATATTCTCACCAGGCTAAAGGTGAAGCAATGCGAGGGCTCCTGGGGTTTTCTGTGGCCCGTGTTTCATTTAGTGCTCTCTGTAACACAGAGGAAATAACACTTCAAAATAAATCACTTTGCTTTAAACTGAAATGCCCTCAGTTTTATTACTTATCTCATTACTGTATATTAGTTTAAAATGCACAACACTGTTTCCTCGTTTTCATGCACGGCTCACCCCAAACTTGGAGATGAAGTCTGCAAAGATGCCAAAGAATGCTTCTGTGGTCGTGGCTTTGCTATCTTCTCCAAAGTAAGAGGCTACCTTAGCAAACTCGTCCATTGCTTTCCGCTGATGAGAGTCCAGAGACTGCACAACTGGATGTGAATTTTCCAGGAAACTCTGATGCCAAAGTTAAGATCAGTGCACACATCAGTGTCCCTGCAGGCAAAGTAGCACTTAATGCTTGTGTTAAATATCATTTTCTACTGAGTCAGGCAAATCCTATGTGTTTTGTAACATGCATGATGTTTAATAAGTAAGGAATAAAACATGACAGGGCATGCTGTTGTTATAGGAAAATAATGAATGCTGGGGTGTTGTTATGCAGCCTCACTTTAAGCATGGGGCTATTGCCACCCCAAAGCTTTTTTTTTTCACCCATGCAATTTATCCCCAATTACAATTTTTAATTCATTAATGAATAGCATGTCATGTTATAGTCTCAGTTATAGTTCAAATGAATGTTCCTACATCCTGAAGACAAGTTCCTGTTATGTCTTCATGATATAACAGTCATTACTTCACCAGGCTGTTTTTTTCTCACTCTTGAAGTTAATAATACAAGACATGCAGCTTGTTACAGAGAAACCAGAAAGCATAACCTCCTCCATCCTGGACACTCTCCCATGGTAACAAATAAATAAAAGCTTGTGGACTATTACAAAGTACAAAGACACCTGAGACTAATTCCATGAATGTTAAATAAATGTCTTCTTCCATAAAATGTCACCAAATGTTCTGTTGTTAAACAAAAACACATTCTCTTAATCCGTTTCAAAGTCGTTTCTTTAGGAAAATTCATCAGCACCTTCTGAGATTTATCATGACTACACATTTGACTATTTCTGTGAGAGACAGAAACTGTCAAACTTTATAATGCACTGGCAGAGGATACACTCATGACTGCTGCAAATCGATCTTCTGCTGTGGCTGGCATCTTCAGACAGGCAATCCTGATTTCCTGGATGGTGGAATGGAGATCACTGAGGTCTGCTGTAATGGTTCTCTGATTCACTGGGTATGCAGACAAAACAAAAGTATTCAACCAAACATGACTTATTGTGTTACCGGTTAAGATGTTTTAAAAATGTATAGAAGATTATATAAATACACACCTCTTTTCTCTACACTCATTGTCCATTTCCTCAATTCCACTTACCATATAGCTGCACTTTGTAGTTCTACAATTACAGACTGTAGTCCATCTGTTTCTCTACACACTTTGT
>JAOTRJ010000055.1:15167793-15178070 GCA_028564905.1 Leptodoras praelongus
CACGGATGGGTTAAATGCGGAGGTTGCATTTCACTGTGTGCAAGCACAAGTGACAAATATGTCTCACTTTGTCTTTATTTGAAATGAATAAAAGGGAACACTGAAGGCCTAATTCCCTGTAATGAAGCTGTAAGAAAAACCTGGTTTCAGGCTGGCCCAAGATCATTTCATACCTCAAAATGAACTGGATACATGTCACATTGAGAGGTGGTGGACACGGGTAAATGGGCAAAGGGGAAATTTCAGAGGCACACTGAAAGCCTTTATAATAAAATAACAAGTCCGTCATTCAGAACTGGTCCCTTCCTGTAAGATAAACCTGGTTTAAAGCTGGCCCAAGATCATTTCATACCTCAAAACTAACTGGCAACATGGTGCAGCTAGTAATAGTGCAATTAAAGATTTCCCCTCTGCCCGTTTATCCGTGTGCGCCACTGCTCAGTGTACCATGTTGCCAGTTAGTATTGAGCTTGATCTTGGGCCAACCTTAAACCAGGTTTGTCTTACAGGATATTAATCCTTCTTTACAGGGAATTAGGTTTTCAATAGGCCTCCAGAATTTCCCCTTTGTATTCAAATACAAATATGTTTCTCAGTGCAAGATTGCAAACAATTTAGGTCTTTCACCATTTACAGTTCATTCATTCATTCATCTTCTTGGCCGCTTATTCCTTATCAGGGTCATGGGAGAGCCGGTGCCTAGCCGGTGCCACATAGGGCGCAAGGCAGGGACAACCCTAGACAGAGCGCCAATCCATCGCAGGGCACACACACACACACACACTAGGGCCACTTTAGATATGCCAATCAACCTATCGTGCATGTCTTTGGACTGTGGGAGGAAACCGGAGTACCTGGAGTAAACCCACGCGTACACAGGGAGGACATGCAGACTCCACACAGAAAGAACATCACGTGCATCACGGCATGGGTGATCTGCATGTATATGTGAAGTTACCATTGATGCAGAGGTTTATATTGGTATTTTAGAGAAACATATGCTGCTGTCAAGAGAACATCTTTTCCAAGGAACTCCATGTCTTGTTTCAGCAGAACAATGCCGTGCCTCATTCTGCAGGAGTTACAACAGTGTGGCTTGACTGGGCTGCCTGCAGTCCAGATCTGTCTCCTATTGAAAACAAATGGCACATCAGACAACGGTGATCATGAACAAGTCTTGTATACAGCAAGAATGGGCAAAAATTCCACTTGTAAAACTGCAAGGAATCTTCAATTCCCAAATGATTAAAAAGTGTAATTAAAAGAAAAGGTTATGTGGCCCAGTGGTGAACACGCCTCTGTCCTAACCTTTTTGAGTGTGTTGTAAGCACCAATTTCTACATTTGTTTATATTTAATTAACAGATTTAAGTTTATAACAGAAAATGCTGAACAACAAAATACAGATTTCAGTTCTATTGCATTTTTTATAGAAAGTGTCCCAACTTGGAAATATGGTTTGTAAATGTTTAAAAATGAAAATTTAAATTAAAAAATGAAAATGAAAAAATGAACATTTCATTTAAGTGGAGATTTTGATTTACTTCGTTATTAAACCTTTTCAGTGAAGTCGAATTATTTGTAATGGGAGAATGTTTTTCAGGCTACATACTTACATGACATATTAATCCATCTAAACTTCCTTAAAGTGAAAGTTCAGCTTGAATAATCTGTTAACTTATCTGAACTTAATCTGAACTTTAAATAGTTTTAAAGCATACATGTTTTTCTTACCTAGGTCATTTCTCCTTGGATTCCACAATGTATTCAAAGTATTTGCTACAGGAGTATGCACAGACTGTTCCACCAGAGGTGAGAATTTCACCCAAATCCAGCATTGTCTTAATCAGTAAAAACAGAACGTTGATGCTGAATATTTAAGATTAGTTTATTACAATATATCAGTACATATACTAATACTTTTTTTGTCATACTGTATATAATGTTTTTATGCAGAAGAAAATAGGACTGCACTTTAATAAAATCCAAAAAAATAACAATGCCACTGAATTTTAAAGTTTGTATTACACAACAACTTACAGTGTCTCTTGCAAGATGCCAGTTTACTGATGACTTTAAAGGAAATTGCATACTACTTACTTGTCCTTTGACCTTGGTGTTGGTCAATTCGTGTTCAATTGTGCTGGATGGTTAATAGCATAAAATTTTATTTTAAGGATGCCTATTTCTTTTCTGCAACAGAAACAGGGTCTTCATTTACTTGCATCTTATTCTTGAGGCTGCTGTGTATGCAGAATATTCCTATGAGATCTTCGGATTCTGTTTGGAAATGGACACCACTTTTTTTAACGTCTGTCTTCCATATTTCTTCTTGGCAATTAAGTCTTACATCTTTTACCTGTGCTGTAGTAAAGATCCAGGTAACCAACATGCAGAAGACAAAAGATTGCTTACCAACGTAGATCCTCAGGCAGTTTGGCTAAATGTTCTTTCTTTTTAGGTACTCTGACAAAAGAAAACCATGCAGTTCAACTGAAAGTGTACCAATATGATGAGAAGTTGTTTCAAGAAGGAAGTGTTTGCCAAACGTGTCAGTTGGTGAAACCTGCCAGATCTAAACACTGTAGTGAGTATTAATTCATTCAGGAAAGTGCACAAGGTGTAATCTCATCATGCAAATAGGCAGTGCCGTGACTTAATTTGAATTGTTGTTAAAATGATTTGTTTGTCTTATTCAGGTGTATGTAACCGGTGTGTCCAGAGATTTGACCACCACTGCGTGTGGGTGAATAACTGCATTGGTGCTCAGAACACTAGATTCTTCGTGCTCTACTTGCTGAGTGTATGTGCCATGGCAGGCGATATTGCAGTGCTCACGGCGGACATGTTGTTTCATACTGTCCTGCGATCCAGAATTATGTATGCACATTATGTTGATGCAGACGGTCAGCAGCAGCCTGTAGGACCGGTGTTTGTCATACAGGTAGGTCACTGAAGAATGGGTCCATGAATATAAAAAAAATAATATAATGGGTATCAGGAAATAATGATGGGTTACAGGGGGTGAAAAGAAAATGGATATATCCACAATCTTATAACGGAGCGAGTTTATCAGTGTTGTTAATCCAGGTCAAATTCACTACTTTTGCTCCTCTCAGTAACTGTAACCAAATTCTGTGCCCTAAAAGCTCCATAATCAGTACTAGGAGCTTTATCTAATCTGCTTCCCTGTACACATGCGTATAGTGACTTTGCAATAGTGCTAAACTTTAGTCTTTATTTACACAGACCTATTTTTACAACAGCCTTACTGTTAATACTGTGACTACTGGAAAACAAAGTCTAATTTCCCAAAGTCCAGGAAGTATTTTTAAGCCTGGATAAGGCTGACATTTCCGAGGATAACTGATCAAACTTCTCTCCACAGCACCTCTTCATGACCTTCCCCAGGATTGTCTTCATGCTTGGCTTCGTGGCGTTTGTATTTTTCCTTGTAGCAGGATATACCGTGTTTCACAGTTACCTGGCTCTGGTGAATCAGACATCTAATGAATGGTTCAAACAGAAAGGCCATGGCTGCCAGTACTGCAATCCGGTCTCTGGACATCAATGCCGTACGTCATACAACCCATTACGTGGTTTTTATCACAGAGGAATCTTCAAAAATCTTGGAGAAATAATTTGGCCTTTATGCCCTACTCAGAAGAAAGACAATTAGCTTCTGGTTAAAAGGTTTGGCCAAAAAAGGTAACGTAGTGATTTGTGTTACAGAGCTACATATTGTTAACAAGTAAGCAAAGCTTCATTGTGCAAACTACATGCCTAAATCATTGCACATCTGCATTGCATTAAGTAATCATGACACTTTCATTTATAAAATGCACAAAAGGACATCACAGAGCTGAAAAGACTGAGCAGCTGCCATCGTAAATCAATCCAGAATGTTTCTTCATTATGTCACTTTTTTAATGACTTTTTTTTTTTTTTATGACCATTGCAATTTTCTAAGTTGTGTACAAGTCTCAGTCATATGTTAGGAGTGATTTAGGTAAAATAGTTTAGATTTTATTTCTTAAATGTTTTAATTCAAGCTTATTATTTATGAAGAGGTTTACATGCATATGGTATAGAAAAAAATACTAAATATATTTCCTGAGTGAGGCAATGTGTGAGAAATTAGATGCAGTTTGCATAATACTTTCTCTTTACTCTTTCACATTAGCTGTGTAGCTCTGGTATAAAAACCAAAAACCAAATGGTTTTTAAATTTAGGACCTCAGACATGTCTTGTGACTACTTTTATCTGTAAATTCCTTTTTTTCTCCTGGATGTTTCCTTTAATGTGTTTTATTTAATACCACTGTTTTTAATACAATGTGTTTTCTATTGTTTTGGTGGGTGAGATGTTTAAAATAAACGTTTTCTGATGTTATCTGATATTTGTTAAACAAGTGCCTGTAGATCAGCCAAGAAACAGGCCGGGCTCGGCAAGCTGGTAGCCCATCTTTGCCTGCGGATAGAAAGGAAACTTTGTTTACTGCTTCTGATGCAATATTTCAGACACCAATTTTCAACACGGTAAATGCAGTGTGTGTAGAGTTTGTTAGCTTTGTAAAATGAACATTTTAAAACTGGACATATTCACTATACAAAATTTGCTTTATGCAAAATACATAAAGCGACAGACATCTATGGAAGTTTCTAGATCGGTTTCTGCCATGAGAATGGCAAGTTATCATGATTTTGCAACTTTCATAGTTTAATAGTTGGAGCTCATGAGACGGGTCATAGCATTTTGGGGGTAGAAGTAAAGTTTGGATCTTAATGTATGAGCATTTCAAGGGTGTACCATGACTACAAGAACTCCAGCAAAACCTCGAGCTTACGACAGCAGCGTAGTGAACGTGACCAGCGTCGGCTGGCAAGAATCGTTTCACGCAATAGGCGTGCAACACTGCCTCAAGTAACATCAGAATTCAATGCTGGGGCCTCAACAAACATCAGCGTGAGGACTGTGCAACGTTCCCTCCAAGATCCTGTGCTGGACCTGCCAAGTAACCAGTATCTAGGCTTCTCATAAGCGCCTGGTATCCACCATGTTTCTGGGTATAGTCCCTTTCAGCTACTGTAATCTGATACAGATCAGTTTTTTCACTTGCCTGGTGTACACCAACTTTTCCTTACTCATCAGCAGTTTTGTGGTTGCTGTCCCTTTAAGCCGGTGCGGAAGTGTCTGTACGTGCGGCTAATGCTGAAAGGTCATGTCAGGCTGCCATAGACAAGCGAGTGCATTACTTAACACTAGATACCTCGTGCTGCCGCAACATTTCTAAACACACCGTTGTCAGTTAGTATTTGCTCACTACTGTCGACAGTTGCAGTCTTCTCCAGAAGTAACCCAGCGGAGACGGTTTCGGCTGTGTGATCAGTAGGACGTGAATCACCGGCGAGCTGACAGCGACATCAGATCATTCTCCATGGCTGTGTCTAAATGTAGGCGACTCACTGGCCCGTTGACTACTCAGGTCCTGGACTCGGTGGACAGTGTGCTGTTCGACTGCGACGGGGTGATATGGCGAGGAGATCAAGCCATTCCTGGCGCCCCTGAAGTGATCAACTTGCTGAAAAAGGCGGGTAAGCGCGTGTTCTTCGTCACCAATAACAGCACAAAAACGCGCAAAATGTACGCGGAGAAGTTGTGCAATCTGGGCTTCGAGGCCAGCGAGGACGAGGTGTTCGGCACAGCTTACTGCTCAGCGGTGTACCTCAAAACCGTGTGCAACCTCCAGGGCAAAGTGTACTTGATTGGAAGCAATGCAATGAAGCAAGAACTCGAGTCGATGGGGATCGAGCCAGTCGGTGTGGGACCCGATCCAGTTTCAGGAGGACAGAAAGATTGGGCCAATGTTCCTCTGGACCCGGAGGTCAAGGCCGTGCTGGTGGGTTTTGATGAACATTTCAGTTACATGAAACTGAACCGAGCATTACAGTATCTGTGCAATGCAGAGTGTCAGTTTGTAGGCACCAACACAGACACCAGGCTTCCTCTGGAAGGGGGCAAAGCAGTCCCAGGTGAGCTTTAACTCTCCTGTTGTAAAATAATGAAACTAATAGGATAATGTATTGACTGATCTGGTGTCCTTTTCTTTAGGTACTGGTTGCATTTTGAGGGCTGTGGAGACAGCAGCACAGCGCCATGCACAAGTGGTTGGGAAGCCCAGCAACTTCATGTTCAAGTGCATGGCTAGCCAGTTCAGGCTTGACCCAAGCAAATGTCTTATGGTTGGGGACAGACTGGACACAGACATCATGTTAGGTACCACCTGTGGTCTGAAGACTCTGCTGACCCTGACTGGTGTCTCAACAGTATCAGATGCAGAAGAGCACCAAAAAAGCGGATGCCCCAAGCGTCAGGGGATGGTGCCTGATTACTATGTTGATAGCATTGCAGAGATTTTACCAGCTCTCCAAGCATAGTGGGTCACTATTGATGAGGATGTGACATGTATCCTGTGTTATGTAGGGTCAGCAGAAAGGGACGTTTTTAATATTACGAACAAAACAGAACTCACTTGAACAAACACGATCATTAGTCAGTCAGCGCATTATTTTGTAAAGCCAAACACATACAGTCCTGTGCAGTCCTAACCTAGTCTTAGGTAAGTCTTAGGCACCCTATTGTTTTTATGTACAACTGGTCATTGAGGATTCTTTTATTTATTTCTGCATTATTGGGTCAATACAGAAAGTGTTTTCCAACAAAAAATTAATGTTACACAAAAATGTTTGTATGTCTGTAAGGAAATCTGAACAATACATAACAGACCACTTTTCAGACAAAAACATTATGAAGGCTGCTGGCTTTTGCATGCAAACAAATAAGAAGTGTGACAGTCAAAGACTCTAGAAGAGCTGTGGCAGATTCTCCAAGATGTTCAGTATAACTTAAAAGCTATTTTCCTTATAATACTGCACACAGTATACCTGGGAACACTATTTAAGAAAACATATTGACTTCCTTTTCTTTATTACTGCTTACTGCAGTTTATAGTGGTCTATGTAGAAACATTTTTTTTGATGGTGTCTTTGCTTTACAGCAAGTCTTCTGCATCGAACTGTACAGTAATTAATTGGTAAGTTTGGAGTGGAGTGTCTTGGAGAATCTCCCACAGCTCTTCTGGAGACTTTGACTGTCAAACTTACTTTTTTTAAGTAATAACAAAATTTGTACCTAAAAACAATAGGGTGTTGAAGACTTTTACACAGTATAGTATGTCACAGGTAATAGATGAATTGCTGGATTAGTTGTCTCTGAATCTTCAGCAGAAGAAAACATGGACTGACTTGAAGGTCTTGAGGACTAGATCGAGACACTGCAACAGATGATTATAAAATAGTTTGATATTTCTAAGTGATATTTATATTTGTAGTTTCTGATCTCCAGTCCTCTGGACTTCAATACATCTAAAATCCAGTTTTTTAATTGGTTTAGGTTTTTTGGAAGAATCTACAAGTGGATCCCCATGATTGGATTTCATATCCAGTATCCAGCACTTTGTATTGGACACTGATCAGAATATGCACTGCCTATGATAAAGCTACAAAAACTTTCTATTGATAATCTGTATGGTCTACCTCTGTTATTCCACAGTAATGTCCATGTATATCATTGTGCTTTTTGCGAAGTACAGTGTTAGTTTTCCTTGACCCATTTTAAAGCTATCTACACACACATATAGGTACATGCCAATATACTTGCATGTACAGAATACAGGCTCAGTCAGTGATGCTTTTATTTGTTCTGCTGTATATTTCAAACCTCAGCTACTAAAAAACAACATTCAACAGACAAGATGGCTTATTGGTTGATAAAGGAGACAATGTCATGACTTGCTCGGATGAGCACTACCACTCAAAAAAACTATTCGAAGTTAGGGTGCTTTTTTTCCATCATTATTAAAGTTAGACCTGCGTATAGAGTTTGATGTGTAACAGTTGTTACACATCATTGAAACTGTCTTCAGTTTATTAATCGCTTGTGATGGCTTCCTTTTTTTTGTCATGTCTTGAACAAAGTACTCACCAGACAAAGATCAAATAAAAAAGCATCTCGGAATCAAAGATGTGATTGGTGGTTGTGTGGAACGTATTACATGTAATTATGCAATGTTTTCATGATCAATTACAGTAGTGGGAGTTAAAGTCACCTTGGCCAGTCAGCAGCTACAGTAGCAGATCCAGGACAAGAGCAATGCATTTCTAAAATAACTGCCTCCTTGCGATGACAAGCCATGTCCACAGAAAAAACCCTACCTTTCCCCTTTGTCCATTGTCCAGTGTGGGGTGGCAGCCAGTGGGTTGGACTATGTTTTGTGTGTGTATGTGTTTGGGGGGGTTAAAGACTAGCAGTGAGGACCTGAGCAGGTATACAGCAAACTCTCTTGCTCAGTCTCAGTCATGACCACAGTTTGATACAGACAAGCAAGAGCCAGGGACTGAGGAGAAGCAACTAGATTCAGAATGATGAGGTGGTGGAAATTCTCAGAAACCACTTTGGAGGCGTCACAGTGCATGGTGAGTTTTCATGATGGTCTCTTTTATTTACATACAAAATGATGATTCACAAGTATAATGAGCACATTAAAGTGTATTTTAATTATTTAGACTATTTTTTATGAATAAATATGATTTTCTAGTACAGACTGGGAGTAATCTTTTGAAGTAAGACTTTTGAATGAAGAGAGTGAATGAAGTAGTGCCGAATGTTTACCTGAATAAAGAATAAAAGAAGCATTTCGTAGTATTATGATTGGGTGATATTTATGTATTTTTCTCATGTCAGCATTGTAGCCCCATAGGCTCCTCCAGGTTTCCACAGCGCGTGCTATGGGGCAGCCTCGCTGTTACACTGCTTATCATTATCTTTGCTCTCATTGCCCTCATCATCACAGGGAAGTTCACACTCCAACAAGACATGCAGGTGAGCGATAGGGTGTCAACTTCAAGGCATGTTATCCTTCAAATAAACAACAGAAGGACAGTGTGTTTGTCTCCAACACCCAAATGATAAAGAAAGCTCTCTCAAACAGTCTTCATTACAGGTTGTCCGCATCAAAGCTCCTGACCACCCTGCTGTTCTGATCAATCAGTCTGCATCAGTAGACAAACACAACAGTGTAGTGACATACTCCGTCACCTCACACACAAATCACACGTCTACAGTGCTCTTCGACATTAAGCATGTAAGATCTCTATTTCCTTTTTGGATTTAACAGAACACTTAAACTTAACAGAAATTCTTTAATGATCATTTCTCTTGTTTAGGGGTTAATATGCTACAAGCCTGACAACCAGGACAGCTGTTTCCTTCGTCAAATGGAGAGGCCTGATTATGAAAACATGAACATTCTCTTGAATGAGTCCAAAGAACAGGTAATAATGCAGCTCAGATATTCCAATTAGCAAAATGTAACATGATTTGGAATGTGCTTTGAAATACATTAGGCCCTTTATAAACAGAGTGGTGTTAACTTATGTATAAGTGCTATTATGCTAGCAGATTGACTGACACTTGAACACAGCACCTCCCCCAGTGCTCCTGAGCTGATGAAAAACTACCTTTGGCTGCTTTCTTCTTTCCAACTCCAGAAAAGGAGCAACAGACCGCACAGGTTCAGTAGAGCTCAGGCCTAGCTGGCTCTGAATTCCTTAGCACATTTGATCTGCCTTATATGTATCCCATTACAGGATGGGACCACTAAGTGCACAATGGTCGCTCTGTTGCTTCTTGCTTCTTATAAGTCACTACTGGGAGGAAAGCGCACTCTTCTGTTAACAGGCATGAGACTTGTGCTGGCCACACTTCTCTCAGCACTTAACAAGCTGTTCCTGTGGTGGGTTATGATCTGCACAGAATAGACGGGTTGTTCCACTTGACTTGACGTGTATCCTTGTCCAGGTAGAAAGCCTGGAGCAAGATTAGATTTTTTTCTATGGCTGCACCTAATTGAGGCCATTAGACAATTCTAGGTAATTCAATCTGCTTACCAGAACACTTATGCTACTGAATAGGCATTTGGAATTAATCACTTATTTTATTATAGATATTAACTGCTATCATGTTCACAGACACATCAGATCACATGCACACGTCTCATTTGATTGGAGTAGTAATTAATTATGGCATAATTATGTATGTCAAACCTACATGGGTTAGACAATGAAACTGAAACACGTCATGTTAGTGTGGGAGGTTTCATGGCTAAATCGGACCAGCCTGGTGGCCAATCTTCATTAATTGCACATTGCACCAGTAAG
>JAOTRJ010000055.1:15241693-15254320 GCA_028564905.1 Leptodoras praelongus
GCGCTCAGAGTTGCCGGCTGGGCACCAGCTCCCCCGTGACCCCGTAACTGGGAATAAGCGGTACAGAAAATGACTGAAATACTAAAAGGCTTTCTTTTTAACTGTTAATCTAATATATTAGCTAAGTCTGTAATGTACTTAATGGGCATGTGCTACATTAAAGATATTGGCTACTGTCCAGAAGATAAGATCTCAAACAAATAGTAGGCCCTGTGTGTTCTAGTAGGAATATTAATAGAATAGAATAATAATATAATCCCTGTTCTACATTTAAAAATATTTTATACACCCACAAACCAGACTCCAATTTTATACACTTATTTTACAAAATATAATATTATGAAACAATATTTTAAGGTGTTATAAAATAATATAAAATGTGCGCGCAATATTATTCTATCTGCTGATGTGTCCCTTTAATGCGTGAAACGGTTTTTTTCGCGTGATCGACAGGACATTCGACCAATAAATGTAAAGTCCAGCGTCGCGTCTTCCAATAGGAAAGCGCGAGGGGCGGGGCTTCAGTGTTTACTGCCTTGTTCACCGTTAGTCGATGGGACTGTTGTTGACAAGATGGAGTTCTTGCTGGGAAATCCATACGGTACTCCGGTGGGACAGTGCATTGGTATGGGTTTGAAATATAAATGAACGAAATGTGTTATATGTCTTACAGTCAGGGTTGACTGCTTTGTCGTATGTCAGTTTGGCTGATTACATGGCTGACTACGAGTCCTATGCGAGACTAAGGAGTCTTGGCTATAATTCGCTCCCAATTTAACATCAGCGTTTTAATTGCTGTGTCATGAATAGTAAAACTTAGTCTTAGTTCATTCTTTCGTTCGTGCCCATGTAACTTTTATGGTGCTGAAAGAAGCTGAAATTGAGCTGTAAGGGTAGTATTGTAAGCTGTATGTTGTAAACTAGCTGGCTAAATTAGCTGGATGATGTATCCCCGTTAACATGCCCAGGTAGTGTCCAGGTCTTCAGCTGCTATACTGTAATCAGAGGAAGTGTAGAGGAAAGACTGCAGCTAAAATGCAGCTGGAGGCTGAAACTGCAGGTGTGTGTTTATAACCTAGCCCTGCTTCTGAAGGGCATCACTATAATGCCCTTTCCTGATCTTGCTAAAGCTCATCTGTCACCCAGTCTAGGCAGCTAATGTAGCCTGCCCGTTTAACTGTTTACATTTAGCCTCTTTAGATCTGCACACTTAGTGTTATGTTAGCTAAATACTTTCTGCTAAAACTCAGTATTCTGTTTCTTCCTATAGAAAAAGCCACAGATGGCTCCTTACAGAGTGAAGACTGGACTTTAAATATGGAGATATGTGACATCATCAATGAGACAGAAGATGGGTGAGGGAAAAACCTCACAAGAGGGCAATTCTTTCCTTTTTTTTGGTTGGGTTTAACAGTCCATGGTTGTACAAGTCATGCGCAAGGATCCCAAGGTTTACAGTGCAATACAAAGTCTGTCCAGAAAGTAATGAGAATGAAATTCTCATTGTTTCATTCATTGGGTATGTGCTTTAATCCTGGAGAAGAAGGACAAGTTGGGGCTGTACAGGGATGGGGAAGAACTGGACTGGTTATTTTTAGCCAAAAATTCTTCCACATCCTTGGTATTGTCATGATGGAGGATCCATGAATAGGCGATCTGACAGCGCACAAGCCAAACCCTCTTCCTCAAACGCTTCGAAACTCCAAGGTACCAACCGTTTGGCCTTCTGGTATGAATTCTTTATGGATGATCCCTTGAGAATCAAAAAAAGGTGAACAGTGTCTCGATTTTTGATTTGCTCATGCAAGCTTTCTTTGGGCGAGGTGATGTTATCGTGTGCCGTACAGCTCTTTGTCTCGGGATCGTACTCGAACACCTGTGATTCATCTCCTGTGATTGCTCTGTTCAGGAAATTTGTCTCTCTTGTTAAACGATCGGGTTATGATAGGGTAGCTTGTCCATAACCTTTCTTCAGCATTTCAGGAGATTCTGATGCACTTTTACTGATTTTCACACAGAATTTGATTACATATTGTTGCTCCAGTCTCGCTTGCATTGTTTCAGTAACAAAGCACTTCAGCAGGGCACTGTGAAGGCTAGAACGTAACCGAAACAGGTCCTACCGTTTATCGGAGATCTCGCTCTAACTGACCTTGAACCACTATCCCCATGCATAAGCCCTACAGAGTGTGGGAATTTCATTCTCATTACTTTTTGGACAGACCTCCTAGATCACAATCAGCTACAAAGAAAAGACGCTATAATGTGACTTTAGTCCGAGTGCAATTTTAACATAACTAAAAGTGAGATGAATGTGATACCACATGCTCCTAATCTACATTTCTACACAACATAGATTGTGTGCTGTTTGTGTGTGGATCTTATGAGGATCCCTGGCTGAAATGTGCATCAGAACTCAAATTACAGCTGGTTGAAAAATGAACAGAACATTTTGTTGTTATGTCTAGATGATTTTACTGGTATAGATTGTACTAGGAAGAGTCATCAATACAAAGTTTTTCTAACTAATGTCCTTTATTCATTCTTTGCCTACATCCATAAAGCACAAGGCTCACTGAATGGTTTAATGAGTATAAAGTTGACATAAATAATATGCTATGGCTTATGCAGTCATCAGATCCCAACCCGGGTGAACACCCAGAAGATTTATGAGCGATGTGTTATACAAGTGCACCACTATCATCAAAACACCAACTAAAGGAAAAAAAATTAAAACAACCGTGTTCCTTCTCCAGTGATATGTCAAATCTCTGCCATGGGCATTAAAGCTCTTCTGGCAGCACCTTGCTAAAGCAATTTATTAAATTTATGTCCTATAATATGTCACCTGTCTAAGATTTAATCTCTCTGAGCTTCTGTAAGAGTAATAACAAAGGTATTTATTTTAAAACTAAAAAGTATATTTGCCAAACGTGTATGTGGATATGCTTCTACAATAATCCTAGCAAATGTGTGTTTTGTGTGTCGCTGTATTACACATAACAGACAATAATAAGCTTATGTAGTCTATATAGCTATAAGTCATAGATACAGATACAGCTTTTGTATTCAGATATAATATACACTGAATGGAATAGTACACTGTTACACTCAGTGTTTATACAGAATGGACATGTAAATAAAACAGAAACATGTCATTCAGCATGCAGATATGTAACACAAACTGTGCAAAGCTGTTATTATGTCTAATTATACCGTGCTTTGATGTGATAGATACTCCATATAAAATGACTACAACACTGAATGTAGATGTCTAATTTTCTTTCTGATTGCAGGCCTAAGGATGCCATAAGGGCTGTCAAAAAGAGACTTAATGGGAATAAGAATTATAGGGAAGTGATGCTGACCTTGACTGTAAGCAGATTTTTAACCAAATAACATTTATTTATATATTTTATCTCATTGTTGATTAATCAGATCACCCTGGTTAAGATCCCTTTCTCCTCTTGTCATTAGGTTCTTGAGACATGTGTGAAGAACTGTGGTTATCGCTTCCATGCTCTCGTCACCACCCGGGAGTTTATCGATGGGGTTCTGGTTAAGGTCATTTCACCTAAAAACAACCCTCCGGCCATCGTACAGGACAAAGTGCTTGCCCTTATACAGGTGCAGTAACTTGATTCTAATGTAAAGAAGATGAAAATATGATGCTTTGTAATTTGAAACGCATCAAATGAAATAATGTGAGGTGGAAGGATCAGGAGAGCTTCTGGTACTGCTTAGTTACGAGAGGCCTTGTAGCCAAGGAGACCTGGCTGGTGCTTTGTCCCAGGAGTTGCTAATAATCACCGTGTGTGATCTAGTTACCTCCAGCATCTCAGGTATCTTAGGCCAACTTGATCGTGCCTATGATAGGCTGCTGCTCTTTACAGAACTGCAGTGAAAGCTGTGAGAGCTATGTAAAGCTTCTTACAGTATTTATTTTAAGTATTTGTAGTTGAGTAATATGAAAGAGAGTATTATCTTATACGTTTTAAAGAGAATTAGCAGAGCTTTTTACAGAGCAGAATAAGGTCTCACTTCACATTAATCTTTTAATTAATTTCATTAATGTATCTTGCGTGTTTCACTCAGCACCTGTAACTCCTGCTTTTCCCTGTGCCTTGATTTTGGCTTTTGAAGTGATAGATTGTGTTTAAATGTTTAAATCTTGTTATCTCTGTTGTGATTATACTGATATGACCGGTTTTATTTGTAAATTCTTACCTCAGTACCATTACCATTTGTAATATAGATCACAGTAACTAGTATCTTAATCTTGGGCTTATGTGCTACACCCATTTTATTTTGAGGCCTGACTGCTAAACTGATCATATTTTATTACACATGTGGGTCATTGTAGATAAGTGGTGCAAAGTAAAAATAAATAACTTATATTCAGCATAAACTGAAGTCTTGTGATGTGTTTTCACATCAATTTTCATTAGTTTAAACAATATCCTGAATTGTGTCAATACCAGAAAAGACCGGAAAACATTAATAAACCAATCAAATAATGCTTTAAATTCTTGCTAACTGAGCTATAAAGTACTACATTTCTGATTTTTAGGTGCTGTGTCATTCTTTATTTAATGGTTGTTCAAAGGAAAAGGTTTAATGCTTCTTTTTCTTTACATTTAGGATTGTGCAAAATATTGCTTTACTGCTGAGAGAGTTTTGATATTGAGGTAAATTAGGGAAAGCATATTTATTTATTTAGTTAGTTAGTTTTCATCAGTTTTCTACAGTTAATTTCATCAGTCAATGCTTAGTTTATTCTAATGCAGCTGTAATAAATCAGAAAGCATGTAACTCCCAGCAGAGAGAGAGGATATATAGAACAAACCCATATATTTCTTTCAGTTTTTTTCAGATGTTTACTTTATGTAAGCCTTATCTCGTTGTTTGCTTCACTCCTGTAAAAAAAAAAACATGTATACAGTGCTGTGAAAAAGTATTTACCCCTTCCCAATTTCTTCTATTTTTGCTAATTTACCTGTTTCAGATCATCTTACTAATTCTGTAGGATAAAACAACATGGGAACACAAAAAGATCATTCCATTTATTTAAGATACAGAATTATTCAAAAACTACTAGTGCATCTCAAAAAATAGAATATAGTGGAAAAAGTTCATGTTTTTCATAATTTATTTTTAAAAAGAAAAGCTGTCAAATATTTATATTCATTGCAAGTCAAGACAAGAGACATTTTTTTACAGCACTGTATGGGTTTCCTTTTAGAGAGTTGTATTCTGTATTAATTCAGTAATTCTATCTATTAAAACAGATGCATCATGTGTAAGGCCACTGAAGTTATTAATCATTAACACTCTGCATGCTGTGTGGCTCAGGCCTGGGCTGATGCTTTCAGGAGCAGTCCGGATTTGACGGGTGTGGTCCACGTCTATGAGGAAATGAAGAGAAAAGGTATAGAGTTTCCAAGGTCAGACCTGGAGACCTTATCACCTATCCACACACCACAGCGGGTGAGACTTCCTGGTGCTTGACAGAGATTCAGCATGTGCCACATGTTCTACTAGCTGAATATTTTGTGACATTACGTACAATTACAGGTTGGAAAAGTGCTGTGCTCTGTTTGTGTGGTGTCAGTTGCAGAGTAACTCAGAGGGGGATACCAAACCCAGTGCTCCAGCTCAGCCCAAACCTGTCCATGCTTACACTGCTCCTGCTGTCCACACCTCTCCTCAGGTTCCCAACCTGCACATGTCTGAACCCATCAACCCCACCCCGGACCAGGTAGTCTGCTTCACCTTAATCAGCACAGCCACATTAGTGCTTCTGCTTACAATGCACTGACATGTTTTGCTGGCTGTTTACACTGAAGATTACTAGGCTGCGCAGTGAGCTGGATATTGTGCGTGGGAACACCAAGGTGATGTCTGAGATGTTAACAGAAATGGTGCCTGGCCAAGAGGATCCATCTGACCATGAGCTTCTGCAGGTTAGTGACTCCTGACTATAGGTTATTATAGCACTATATGAGTAGTTTGTGATTTTAGGACAACAAGCAAGCCTAATCTCCAAACAATAGACAACATTAATCAGGGACGCTCTTCGGTTTTTCCCTTCTCATGAGAGAAAGTGACTGTACGAGTTCTGTGGTTACTTTCTTATTGTGTATTATTGCATGTCTTTGCTGAATACTTCATTCTCATAGGCCAATTATTGTATTGTATGGTCTGAATAGCAGAACACTGCTTTGAATAACAGACTGTTGCTATGGACCCAGTTCTGATCAGAGACTCTGGAGGACCATGTCCAATATATTATGTTGCTTTAATCAAATGAACAAAGTCAGCTCATTCATGACAAATGAAAATTCCATCAGAAAACACAGTGGAAGATTCTATATTTTGTGTTGGATTATTGAATTCTTTTGTAAGACGCCATGTAATAAGTGGGATAATTGACAGTGTGACTGCATCACCCTGTCTGGGTTTATTTCGCAATATCGGCTTGCAGTTCATCTTGCAGTACATCTTTCATATGTGTTGGTAAGGAGCTGAACAGGACCTGCAGGGCCATGCAGCAGAGGATAGTAGAGCTCATCTCCCGCGTGTCCAACGAGGAGGTCACAGAGGAACTGCTCCATGTCAATGATGATCTCAATAACATCTTTTTGCGATATGAGAGGTATGTATTATTGACTACTTAAGGTATATAATTTATATTAGAGCTGTCATGCAATAAAAAAGGAGCAGGTAGGCACTGTAGGGCCATAAACAACTGTGAATGCTGCCTCATTATTCACTTGACTTTATTTGATAAAAGTGAAAAGTGACGTTTAAATAGCAACCCTAAAATGGCTTCTTCATTCTCCATTGTTCCTTTCAATCTTTAGTAATGTTTATTTGAGCTAGGAGATCCTAACATTCAACACGAGAGATCAGAGCACTGTGCACGAGACACGACAACCAACACATACATGACAAAGTTAAAATACATCACCAACAGTTCATAGACGTTTCAACACATTTGTTTCAAAAGTGCTTACAGCACACAAAATTATCCTGAACAGTGTTGTTTGATTTATCATCCTTAATTCAGAGTGCTGTCTTGTAGAACACAACCATGCCACACCCCGGTGCTGTCCGATGTTGATGATGCTGCAGCGCATTCTAAGTAGTGACCGATGTTTTAGTGACTGAGTTTCCTATGAAGAGCCCTTGTTATCCTGTATCCTGTGCAGTGTGTAAGGAGAGGGATACAGCTTAGGGACCCTTGTGATCGGAATGTAGACTAAAACCAGTAACGTAGCGGTCAATTTCAGAATGTTTGTGTTCACTGATGGCGCCGCTAGTTTGTGTAAATTAACTAATTAAAATGAATTTTTGTTTATTTTTAGTTAACACATTCATTTGACAGCACTTGTTCATATCTAAAAACTGTATCTTTAATGAGTACGTTGTTATACTTAGATATGAGAGGTTCCGGTCTGGTCGAGCTATTCATGGTGTCAATAATGGGGTAAGTTGTGTTGTTTTGTTTAATTTGTACTCTCATGTAAGTTAAGTATTGAATCTGACAAAGCCCTGGAGAGGCCATGTTTAATTTTATTTTAATGTTAAACTTTATTATGTGAGCTCAAATTAGTTTAATGTGACCACAAGTTACTAAAGCGTGCACATGCTTTACTCTAGTCATGTGCATGGTTTCCTTTATTCTTGTGCATAAGTAAAGTATATAAAGTAAAGACTATACACAGTTTAGTAAATCTTGAGCACAAATTAAAAGAAAAAAATACAAATGGCCTCTCCAGGGCTCTGTAGAATCTGGTACTATAAGACTAAAAGTAAGACTGTCTTGAGAAACAAGCTTCAGGACAACTAATGCCTGCTCCAAACTTGCACTCACTCTGCTTTTGCTGGTCCTCCACCACCACTCACAAATCATAATTGACCAGATTATCACAGTGCGTGGCTTTATGTCCAGTTTTCCAGAAATAGCCAGCCTTTAATGCTTCACTATCGAGCTATCAAACTATCAAATGACTTCCACACTGATAGGTATCTTTAATGTGATACCGCATGGCATTTGATGGCATACCAACTACAAATGACAGCAGTCTCTTGTATTCTTCATCTGTCTGGGCTATGGGGTAGGGTAGCAAGATGGAAGCCTTTTCTTATACAGAAAAACACCTACGACAGGCTGTGTGTTGCCAAAAACTTACATCAAGTCTGCCAAAAGCATGTGGGAAAATGTGTTATGGTCTGATGAGACCAAGGCTGATCTTTTTAGTCTGAATTCTAAAAGAAATGTTTGGCAGAAAATCAACAATGCACATCACCAAAAGAACAACATACTCACAGTGAAGCATGGTGCTGGCAGCATTGTGCTTTGGGGCTGTTTACTTCAGCTGAAACCGGGGTTTTAGTCAAGATGGAGGGAATTATGAACAGTCACTTTTGGCACAAAACCTTCATGATTCTGGCAAAATGCTGAAAACGAAGAGGAATTTCACCTTCAGTACCAATTGAAAATCTGTGGGCTGACCTGAAGAGGGCTGTGCAAAGGAGATGCCCTCACAATCTGACAGATTTGGAGCACTTTTGCAAGGAAGCGTGGGAAGATTGCCTGGACAAGATATGCCATGCTGAGAGACTCCTACCCAAAGAGACTGAATACTGTCATAAAATCAATAGGTGCTTTTGCATTTAGTTTGTTTTTCAATTGAATTGTACAGATTATAGGTCACATTAAAGATGGAAAAAGTTCTGAAATGATTCATCTCATTTTTTTAAATCACATATGTATATTTGTTGGGGGAATCTATTTGGGAACTGCTTCTTCAAGTGCCTTTTAATTCTAAATATCAAACATCATTTAGTACCTGATGTTTTTAATGAGTGTCTAAAACCAGTCCCAGTAATGGGCCCTGCCTACTGGTGTGTAATTTCTGTGCATCTGTAGGTCCTGAGTGAGGCCACAGATGACAACCTGATTGACCTTGGGCCAGGTTCACCTGCAGTGATGAGCCCCAGAATCAGTGGCACTCCTCCCTCCAGCCTGCCGTCATCAGTAGCCCCTGCTCGCTCTGCTTCCCCTGCCACACTCTCCTCTCGACTTGCAGGCCTGGGTGTGTTTCTGCATGGAATGCTTTTCTGTATCTCCTGCATGCTAGCCCCAAATTTAATAGTAACACTTGGTGATGTGTGTTTTCAGATGTAGGAGCCGACAGTGTCAGTGGCACTCTGAGTTCTCTCAGTCGCTGTCAGCCACTGTCAGATGACTTTGACATGTTTGCCCAGACCAGGAGCAGCACCTTGGCTGACCAAAGGAAGAAGTAGGAGAACTTATAATGATACTTTGTTAGATGTGTATGCCCCATATTTTCTGGACTGTAAAACATGAGCAGTTCTTTCATTTTTTAAAATGTAACTATTTTTCATTTTGGTGAGAATGCACCACCTATGCATTGTCATCCAAATAGATTTTTATGCCTCTAGATTTTTGGGTTGTCTATAAATCTGTTGGTCTGTGCATCTATCCAAGTTACTTGTTAGCATGGTATATCAAATGGTTGAATGTGTTTAGGATTTACATTGAATTATCCTTGCAACAAGCAGATGATATAGTATATTTTGTTATTTGTTATACAGCATGTTCAATATCAAAGTATATTTAAATTTATATTTATATTTGCGATATAAGAATTTTAGACATAAAAACAAACTGTATTTGTTGGGGAGAGAGGAATGGAGTTCTACATGATTCCAGAGGTTTCCTTGTCTTTTCAGTAATTCTTTCTTGCTCTAATGATTTTATATCTCATTATTAATGCATTCTAATGAATGTGTTTGAATAAGAATGTGAGGTAGAATACCAGTATTAAGTTTGGACACGTTGAATTGAATATACACTCGTTATCTACTTTATTAGGAACACCTTGTACACCTGCACATTTATGCAGTTATCTAATCTGCCAGCTGTACAATCTAAGTCTGATCTAATGGGATTTTCACTCACAAAAGTTTCTAGAGTTTACACAGAATGGTACAAATAACACTGAGTGAGCGACAATTCTGTGGGTGGAAACGTCTTGCTGAAAAAAGAGGTCAAAGACAAATGGCCAGATTGGTTTGAGCTGCCCAGAAGGATCCAGTAACTCAAATAATCACTCTTTACAACTGTGTTGAGCAGAAAAGCATCTCAGAATGCACAGAACACCAAACCTTGAGGTAGATGAGCTACCACAGACGAATACCACATAGGGTTCCTCTGCTGTCAGACAGAATAGGAATCTGAGTCTATCATGGGCACCCAATCTGGACAGTTATCTGGTCTTTTTCCAGTCTTCAAATGTCCACTTTGGGTGCCTGTGTACCCACGATGGACTGAGATTCCTCTTCTTGGTGGGCAGGAATGGACCCTGATGGTTTTCTGCTGTTGTAGCCCATCCACCACAAAGTTTGATGTGTTGTGACTTCTGAAAGGCTTTTCTGCTTGTTGTAAAGAATGCTTATTTGAGTTTTTTTGAGTAATTGACTTCTCATTTACAGGGTGTTTCTGCTATGTTTTTGTGTAGAGACTGTTGTGTTTGAAATTCCCAGGGGATCATCAGTTTCTAAAATCCTCACACCACCCAACTCAGCATCCATGCCATGATTAAAGTTCAGAGATCACATGTTTTCCCATTCAGTTGTTTGATGAATAAAAAAAACTTTGGCTGAGGTTTATGTATAGAAAAAAATATGTTATTACATTAATTGGTAAGAAAACCATCACAGCACAAAGGTCAGTGCTCAACAAGTATGCATAGAAATCTCAAAAACCTGGAGCCGGTTCAAAATAAATACTTAGCTAATAATGTAAGTAACTGCTTTGTGACATTTTGTCGTAAGCAGCATTTATTTTCTCTCTTTTTTCTTTTACGTCAGTCCATATATCAAGAGCAATCACAATTCTGCATGGGAGGCATCATCACTGCACGCACAACCATTTCACTACAGTTTTAATGTTAGGACTGTGCTGAGATGATTCACCACCCAAACAACATCATCTCCTCTGTCCTGTGCTGCTTCCTGTTGCTCATAAACAGGGTAGACAAATGATGTCTTAAAGCACTTCATGTCCTTCACACCATTTGCAACACTGTGTAGTCATTTTGATGGTGAAGGACATTTAACAAGATATAAGTCAGATAAACGTGGAGTGGCTTTCAAAGTTGTTTATTGTCATTTCTTGTTCAAATTATAGTCCACCTTTTGAAGACACACAGGCTGCAAGTGGAGCAGCTCCAACACTTGAGCTTAGACAACAGAACTCTGGAGCGGTGAGTGTACGTAATGAGTGTGTAGGCTCATTGTGTTCTCTTTTCTCTTTAATGCTGCTGTCTTTATTGAAACATTAAAATGTTTAAATATTTACGTTTCATTTTCTCCTAAATATGGGCATAAAAGTCCAGACCTGTTGTCTGTATGCAGTGCTGTTTCACTACACACCTTTTGCTAAAGTATGTATTTTGGAGGTATTTTAGTGTTCAGATAGAGGCATTTTGGTAAATTGTTTTATATATTTTCTTTTATGTTTTCTGGCTTTTTTTGTTGTTCGTTTGGTTCTGTCCCATGGTTTGCCCATGACTTCGACCCAAAGTTCGCTCTTGCCCAGTCCTCTGTCATGGATGACATTGAGGAATGGCTCTGTACTGATGTGGTGAGATGGGTTTTTTGTTTGTTCCTTTAATTCCATCTTTTTGCTTCTTTTTAGATGCTGCATAACAAGCTTTCCTGAAAAGAAATATATATTAACATTATATTTCTTTTTTGTTTGCCTTTAATTTTCTGAACAACCAGCTCTGCTGTTTAGCAGCTGCTTTTAGGAGGCTTGTAACCCATTAATGGCTTTTCTTAAATGTTCGCTTTTCATATGGACTGTTGTGGATATTCTGGGCTTTTTCCCCCCTGATTCTCTGAAACTGCAATGAACAAATTCCAGCATCTAATTTTCTATTAATTAAATAATTAATTAATCAATTAAAAATTTTTATTCATACTTTTTTTCTGTCACCTTTATCTTTGCCTCAACTTTGTCTTAATTGGCAGTGGTGTGAATTCTAAACAAGATCATTTAGACCAGGGGTGTCAAACTCAATCCACTAAGGGACTGGCGTGGGTGCAGGTTTTCTTTTCAACCAAGCAGAAGCCACACACTTTTGAAAGTCAAGATCCACTGATCAGATCCATTGATTAAAAACAGGTGGAATAAGGCAATACGTCTACTTGGTTGGATGGAAAACCTGCACCCACACCGACCCTTTGTGGATTGAGTTTGACACCCCTGATTAAGACATAGTTCATACAAAAATGCTTATTGACTTTTTCAACCTGCTTACAGCACATGTCTTGTCATCAATGTTACAGTCATTTTTACTTCTTATTTTCCTTCTATTTCTTTGACAGAAAGGAGATGGAGGAGAAGAAGGGGTGACAAGTGAAGGTATGCACATCTTAGTGTCATGAAGGAAACCGAATAAATCAGTATACAGTACAGGCCAAAAGTTTGGACACACCGTCTCATTCAATGCGCTTTCTTTATTTTCATGACTATTTACATTGTAGATTCTCACTGAAGGCATCAAAACTATGAATGAACACGTGGAGTTA
>JAOTRJ010000055.1:15390839-15407301 GCA_028564905.1 Leptodoras praelongus
TATTTTATAATATGAATTATATTATGAATGAACTAGTTTTGATGCCTTCAGTGAGAATCTACAATGGAAATAGTCATAAAAATAAAGAAAACGCATTGAATGAGAAGGTGTGTCCAAACCTTTGGCCTGTACTGTAGTGCTCACTACAAAGTGCACTATACTTTCAGTAAAATGGTATTTAGAATTCATCCATAAATAATCCAGTAATGCCAGTTTTAGAGCTTAGTCTTTTAGTGTTTAATCAGAAATTTTAAAAGCTCATTTTAGAATAATTGAAATTGTAAACCATGCCTTTATTCAGACCGCTTTCCTACATCAAGTGACGCTGAATTCAAAAAGGTTGAAGGAAGTGGTTTTAATAAACTTGTTTGGTGGCTAAATGCAAACCAGTAAAGCTTGAACAACATGTAAACATTATCAGATTTTATCTTTTTTTTTTCCCAGCAACCTTAACATACCTCCACTTTCCAATTTAAATTTTTCATTATTTTTCAATTCATTCATATTTTTTGTTATACCAGCAACTAACTGGCATAAATGCAATATCTTATTGAACCGTATGTTTCTGTTGCATATTAAAAATTCTGTTTCCCGATGCAACACACCGTAGGTTAACAGTATTATCTAAGTTATTTATCCAAGATATTGGTTCATGTTGTTACAGAACAGATTATTAACCAGGTCAGGGAAAACGAGAACAAAAAAAGTTGGTGACATTCAGCTGTGCAGCATGTTGACAGGAGTGGGGTGAATTACAGCTGTGGGTCATTTTGACGAATATCCCTTCAGCGGCATTTGCCGTATCGTCTATGCTTTAATTGAAAGCTGGAATATTCCAACTTCCTGAGAGCAAAAGCTACTGTAGCACACTGCACCCCGCCACAGCGCAGGCAAATCTCTTCCCGGCAGATGTTTGCGCAATTATTCAAGCACCTATCCGTAAATATTAGATGCACAGAGAAGGAAAGGAGAAGGCAGAGAAGTGGGCCGACAGTGCCGGACAATTTAATTAGGTGTCACCTTAAAACAGAAACCTCAGTGGATTCATTCCCAGTCTCCTTGAACAGGAGCACGAGTATTTATAATGTGTCAAGTGGCATCATGTCCTTTTTCCTGCTGACTTTAAAAGACAGGGCCATAAATTAACCACCAACAGGGAGGCTACATTTCTGAACCCTTGTAAACAACAGCTTCCTGTTTACCGCACACCACCTATCATTCAGCCTGAGCTTTTAATAATGATTATGGATGTGTAATTTTGGGCCAATATCCCCACGCTCTAGTCAATCCAGGGGAAACGTAGGAGATGATGGACGACTAAAAGCCTGGCAGGTGTTGTGTGTTAATATGGGTTTACCTGCACTAGAGCCTCTTTCATGGCAGCCCAGTTGGAAACTCTCCATGCGCACTCCAGCACCAGATATGGGTTGGTGTGACCTTTGGACTGGCCGTATTCAGTCAGCGCTTCCCACTGGTTCAGTTCCTTAGAGCAGCTGGAGCAGAGAAGAGACAAACACAGCCCATGGTTAAACCGTTTTCTGAAAACAAGCCTCACAGCAAAGTAAATCAACCTATGCCAAATTCCATAAATTGAGTTTTGGATGGATTACAGAATCCAGCGTGGCTTTAGGAAACGAGCCTGTCATCTTGGGCCAAGTTCTGAGGGAATGTTTGGCTATGCAGCAGAGAGCCAAGACAGGTCGGCTTCCAATGACCTAAAAAAGGCCATGGAACCTACCGGATCCAGTGATCCTCCCATAACTGGTACTCAGGGAAGATGGCAGGAGACGTGTTGGTCCTCTCATGCTCTTTGCGGGCTTTCTCCATGGCCTTCTCATAACTCTCTTGTGCCTGGTGGGATGTGTGATTAATTAATTAGCAGTGATTAATGTTTATAGATTCAACAGCAAATATGAGGGTTTAAGGTCGGGGTACAGCGTGTTCATCTACCTGCTCGAAGAAGCCATGCTGCTCATAGGCAATGGCTGTGCTCGTCTCCGGGAACTTGCAGCGCTTCTGCCACAGCCCCGCCCACATGTCCTCTTCTTGCAGCAGCGAGTACAGCTCCGCCAGCGAGTCCAGGATCTCCTAAAAGGACACAAACACAAGCTTAGAGGCTACGGAGCAAACCTGAACTATACTGACGCAGAATTTTTATTCACCGTTTACATCATTTCTTTTACATCAAACTTGCAATGATTCTGTAGACACAGGTTGGTTTAGATTAAAGTGTAGATATGGGTATGTATATGAGTTGTGGACACTGTGGCTTGTTATTAATATAATATTGTAATTTCTTTGCAACATTTAACTAATATACACATTATTTTCAAATGATACAATCCAAAATGCCTTTATACACAGAGTATGCACTGTGCGAATCTGGTAGAGCTCATTTTCATTCAAATGAATAATATGCAATGCAGCAAACATTCAAATGGACTTATACCTGCATCTATAAGGTCATTGCTTACAATAAGCTTTTACTGAACCGGGGCAGATCTCCAACCTGCTACACATCATTAAAAAAAAGAAAGAAAGAAAACAGTATTAGTCCTGAGTCTACCTGCTGAGGGGGTGTGATGCTCTCCTGCTCGTAGAAATCAGTGCTCTGTTTGGGCTTGATGTGAAGGCTAAGACCTTTCTCGAAGGCTTGCTGTTCCAGCATGAGGGTGGAGCGGAGCCACAGATTGTGCGTTTTGCCTAGGTATTTGAGCACACAGGGCCTGATGGGGATGGGAGGAACACACTGCGACATGGCTTCCACAAAGCAGTTGAGCGCACTGGGCTGACAGTCTCTCTGAGCCTGGTGACTGCCGCTGCACAGGAACGGGCCCATCTCCCCAGACAGGGCCTGCAACGGAGCCACAGGGTACAAGGGCACGTTCAGTATTCATAGAAAATGGTTTAAAAAAGGAGATTATTCAGTTTTGGGAGCGAGTATATCAAATGGCTTTAAAAAGCATTATTCTCTTGGAAATACATACCTGGAAATATTTTGCCATGAATATTTATCAAATGTAAATGGTGATCAGAGGATCATAGTCACATGACAGATCTTGTATTATGTACCCTAATTCAGTACCTCCTTGTCTCTTAGGCAAAACAAAACCATAACCTACTCCATTTCAATACGTTGGGAATGCAGTTTAAAGATTCATAGCACCCATTATCACAAATCAAAGCTATTTAATGAGAATCTTAACGCTTAAGACATCTGGCCCATTAAATTCCTGATATTTGCATAAATGCATGAATTTCTTCCTCATTATCATGGCCTGCATGTGTAGCTGCTACTGAGGAGGGCATAGAGTCAGAGTGCTTGTTTCCCATGAGCCTACTGATTGGACTGCCGTGAGGGACGACACATGACCTCTGACACGAAAAGGGCATTTAGATTGCAGAAGAGGTAGTGTTGCGATATGCATCACGAGCGCTGAAACACGTCAACGGTTGCTAAGGTCAAATGAAGAATTCGACAAAGGGTTATTTTTAGAACTAAGTACTGTGTTTTTTTTTTAATGCTAGGCTGTAGCTGAGAACCTCAGTACAGGAGAGGACCGCGGGACTCACGTGCTGCTGCCGGTCTGACAGGATCTTCCATAGACGAGGGAAAAGCTGCACCCATGTCTTCTCAGCCAACGGTGTGGAGATGTGACAGAGCTGTACAAGAGCATTCAGCAGTGCCCCTGTCTGTGAAACACACACACTTTCAGCTCAGTTATTCACATCTAGCATTAAAGTTGCAACTCGTATCCTAACACTTGATGGGATTTCCTGTGGAACCAAAAAGTTAAAGACTAATATCCAAAGACTTAGACAAAGACAAATAGGGATTTGTTAGAAATGCATGTAAAAAGTATGCAAACGTCCATGACAGCTGCTCCTGAAAACTGTGACAGGTCATGTCTCTAATCTCATTTAGTACTAGAACCTAATCAAAAATCGCAGCTCAACCTCAAACACCCTCGAGTCTTTACAATGCCATTTATACAGCCCTTATTATTTCTGTCAGAATATAATCTTTTTTTATTTTCCAAGGAGGAAAAAGTGTGTCATATCTGCGTTCTGCACAGACCAGCTTGAGTCACGCATACCTGAGCAGCATATGCTGAGGTGACCACTCACCTTGACCTCTCGAAGGGAATCCAGGAACTTGTCATGGCGGTTGGTGAGCATGTGCAGCTGGTTGCCGGCGTCGCGCTCCGCCTGCTCCTTGGTCTTCGGCAGGCTGGTCTGATCCCCGGGTGCCAGCTCAATGTCTATCTCCACATCCTAGACACGAGGACAAGACACGGATTTTAATGAGGCAACTTTTAATAAGTGACTTTAGTAATATTAGTTTCTGATAACCCCTGGACCGGGAAACGCATACTGATGAGCAGAGATAATCAGATCGTAAGAACTGGGGAAAATACTACACCAACCTCCTCTTTGGTCTCGCTGTTCTCCCTCTCACGTGGCTCCTGTTTGATGTGAGTGGCCATGGCGAAAGCGGCACGGTCGTGGCTGTCAGCCAGGCTGATGACATTGGTGATGGAGGGCAGCATGGAGCCTTGGCAGCTTGTGCCTATGATGGTGCCCTTCTCGCATACAGCCAACAGCAGCTGAGGAACACACAGTAGAGGTCTTGGTCACTGGACTTGATGCCAGCCTCCATTATACCTACTGCCCCCTCCTGAGGGTGGGGAGTAATCAATCCCCATTTAGGTCTGCACCCTGGATATCAGTACAATGCAGGGCTGACTTCTGAACTGCTGCGCACGACTGCAACTGTCGCATATTTCTACGCTGACAGAGGCCTAGAGGGCTTGAATGCCAGAATGCAGTTCCGCTCCAGCACAGCAGGATGAATCAGTACACGCCACTAGGGTGTGTAGGCCAACGTTAATAATTCACCAGCAAGCAGCTGCAGTGATTGTAGCAGAGATGAGTGTGGGGTTTTTTTGGTTTTTTTTTTAAACATATGAGCTCACATGCTGCCCACACTGATACCCTCAAAGTCAGAGATGTGAGATTGATGGTTATCACTTAACACTCTAAAAGCGATTTGCAGTAGATTAAACCAAGTTAAAGGCTTCTCAATATTATGCAAGTTCCTGCTGGGTTTCTGAAAATGTCTTCCTAGCTGTTCTAAAAAAAAAATAATAATAATAAAAAAAAAACCCCAAATGCATTTTATCAGTTTTTTTTGCTATAAAGGAAGAATTCACACCTTTCCCTCTGCTAAGGAGTGAAAGGAAAACCTGTTTATTCAATACTTGCAAGTCTAAGGGAAGCTGTCGGGACAGTCCATAAATACCTGTGCGAAACACTGTTAGAACACTTTCCTTAATCTTGTCATATACTATTTGCAAATGAAGCAAATCTCTATAAATGGGATTAGAAAAGGAAAGAAAATGGAAAGAAAGGAATCCATAGTTATGAGTTACCGTCTAAGTGCCAGATCTTGAATGGATGCCACAAAACTTATGAGAACCTGCCAACACTAGTTCTGGTTCAAAAATGGAAAAAAGTTTTTTGTTTTTTTTTCATTTTTGCATCTTGTAAATTTCAACAACTGCCTTTAGGTCAATGTGTTGTCTTTCAATTCCCAGTACACCTAAGAAAACCTGCTTAAATTCTTACATTGTAATTTCAAACGCCATCTGGATGCAGCATACAGATGAGATACGCCATTATTAGAATATTCCTTTAAGACAGATTCTCGCCATCATGCCCATCTTTAAGCATATTATAGTGTCCTTCCTGCTCCCAAGCAACCTGATTCAACAAATCAGCTAATTAACCATCCTGACCCAGATTTATATCACAGAGCTATAGCAGGGAAAACCTTCAACATGTGGAGTACTGAGGTAGACCAGGAGCAGGATGGAGAAACGCTGCTTTAAGTAAATGTGTTTAAGTGTGTTATGTGCTTGCTCAGTACCTCAATGCACTGTTTGATCCAGAAGTGATTGCCCATGGCCTCCCAGTTCTGGGAACAGCAGATGTAAAGAAGCCTCTCGTACACGCGACGCTTCATGGAGGCATCAAACACCTCGAAGAACTTCGCTCTGATCAGCGGCTGAGCACAGCGTAGCCCCGACAGGAACGCCGGCTCCAGCTTCGATGTGATGTCACTTCCTGACAAGCTCTCATCCCTGAAGAACAGTGAATAAAGGAGGGCTCAGAGAATACATAGGTTTTAAAACTTTCATTTACAATTTGAGATAGGACAGAAAGAAGAGGGGTGGATTCTTTGAGAAGCCTAAACAGCAGAACACACATGCTCTAGTTTCAGTAGTGTCAACACTAAGGATGGGCACCGGGACCCCTTCATGCCACCTGGCTCTTAAACACTCATGGCGTGCTCTAGTCCATCAGCCATCCAAACTGGCCCTGCACCCTATGAATCAGCTGTGGCCTTGTCGCCATGGCAATAGATGGACAGGGCAGCACAGTCACACAACCCATGATTAATTGGTGCAATTACCTGTAGACGTAATTAACGAGGTCCAGAAACTGTGCATTTAATTCAAGGTCATCCGGAAACCTCTTCTCAATGTAGGTCATCATTTTCACCAGAAGGATGGACTTCTCTCTGAGATTTGGCATCTGGGAGAAAAAGAAAGAGAGATGAGCAAGAAAGAGAGGTACACAGAGCCAAAAAAAAGAGGGAAGAGGAGGCAGGCGCAGGGTGAACAGATTTATACAGTCCATTTATCTCAAATCTATCAGGAGGGCGATGCGCAGCACCTTCGCTCAGCTCCTTTCTCTCAGTGTCAGATCTGTTGCCTCAGGCTAACTGAGAGAACACCTGGGTACAGTCATGCTGCCAGACCACACTGTCCACTGAACAAAGCTAAGGGAGCGTTACAGAAGCACTGAATATGCTGACATGCACACAATCCTTTAAGCATGAACTCACAGCATCACAGTTTGCGTCTCACTGCTTACATCTAATTATCAATATAACCCAGGCTTCCCTTTCTAAAATGTACCAGCTTCAAGATGTACCTGGTTAGACGCCATGGGAGAATTGTTCTTCACCCACTCCTCCACAATCTTCACCACGGCGCGGAGAACCTTCGGGTCGGGCGATTTCTCAATCAGGGAGGTGAGAATGACCTGAATGAAGTTCTTCCTCATCTCCATGTTCATCACAGACAGCCTGGTCTTCACTAGGTCCAGACTCAGCATGACCAGCTCACTTGTGACTGAGACACAAACAAGCACACATTAGTAGAGGCAAGCTGAGGTTAAATGATCATTGAATTATGTGTAGAACTAGAGTATTTAGTGAAGGAAGTCATGGCATGGCTCTCTTTCACATAGTGGTTCATTTCAAATTCAAATTTCACTCTGAGCTTGGAGAAAAAAAAAAAAAAAAATCACCCAGACTCAGTGTCAAAAGATGAAAGAGAGATCCAAGGCAGCACAGAGAACTGAAGGGGAAGCTAGAATCTGAAAGCATTTTCTGGCTGATTTGTGAGTGGTTAAGTGTGAATGCTGATCAGCTGTAGCAGTGGGGAGATGGGGATTGAGCTAGCTGCAGATTGCTGATTTGAAGCTCTGTGTGGACTCATGCTGTGAGCACAGGGCTTTGGCACAACTGCCTTGGTGATGCTGCAGAGGGATGACGAGTAACAGCTAAAAGTGTGCATATGTGCACAAACCTGTCTATGCGTGTCCTGCTATTCATGACCAGGATAGCATTTTGGGAAGGTATGAGCCAAGAGGCCAGATTAGAGTTGCTAATCCACTGGACAAGGTGAGGAATTTTCTAGCAGCTGTTTCTCAGTTCAGAGAAAACAGTGGTTCCATATAGTAGCAATGGTTACACTGGTCCTTCTGCAGCACCCAGTGGACGAATACAGACACCACAGGATACTCTCACTTGCTCCATAGGAAGGACCAAGCCCAGTCACCTACTCTTACATAATAACATGAAATCTATCATTTGTTCATCCACTTAAACCTTTATTTAACAGACAAAAGGACAAAGACAAACTTTCCATTTCTTAAATAAATTTGGAATGTGATGTCTGCAACTTAAACAAAGTTGGGACAGAGGCAAAATAAGACACTGAAAGGTTCCACAACGAGCAGTTTAACTGGGAACAGGTCATCAAGACCGAGTATAAAAGGAGCATCCACCATAGACTTAGTCTCTGCAGGCAAGGATGGGAGATGATTCACTACTTTCATGAATTGTCACAGAGTTGAAATATAATGTTTCTCAGCACATGATTGCAAAAAATGTAGGTCTTTCACCATCTACAGTTCATAATATCATGAAAAGATTGAGGGACTCGGGAGAAATCTTGGGCCACAAAGGCCAAGAGTAGAAAGTGCTGCTGAACATGTGACCATCATCCTGTTTGAGAAACGGTCATGCTACCGTGAAGGATGTAGCCACATGGGCTCGGGAGTACTTTGGAAAACCACTGACACTTAACATAGTCCACTGCAGCATCAAGAAATGCAACCTGACATCTTTTCCCAGGAACTACGTGTCTATTTCAACAGGACAATGCCAAGCCTCATTCTGCATGACACACACAACACTGTGCTTGACAGGCCTGCCTGCAAAAACCCTCACTGAAATCTTTTCTTTGTCATTTTATGTGATAAATAAAGCTTCAAGTGAATTAAGAAATTACAATTTTTATTGTATTTTAAGAAAGTGACCCACATTTTCTGGAAATGGGGTTAGCATAACTGATAACTCAGTCAGTAAATGGCATACAGGAGTAAGCCATGGTAATCACACATACCGAACGGATATGAGAGATAAACACTGTGCCTTGACCTAGCTAATTATACTACAGCCAGCTCTGGGCCAATGAAAAGAGTTATTTCTCCGACTTGTGGCTTCAAAGCAAAGCAGGGATGAAGGAGACTAATCATAGGAATGAAGAAGGTCGTGTGTGACACAAGAGCGGGAATAAGCACCTGCAGGTGGCGCGTTGACAGAAAGAGGCCAGCACTCAAAGCTCATTTTCAATTAATTTGGCCTTGGCAAGCTAGATCAGATCACCTTAATTCTTATTAGCTAGTGTCTCCGATCTGCTGCATTATTTCAGCATGATGCAGATGATCTTTAACAGCTAACAAGAGAGAGGACTTGGGTGGTTTACCTGCACTGGTCTCTGTAGCACCAGGGTTGGTCTGCGGGCTCAGGTGCTCTCGTACCATCTTCTGAAGCGAGCGCATGAAGACGGAGATGAGGCGGTCGATGTAGCTGGAGTTGTAACTGCAGGCTGACTTCAGAATCATCAGAGTTCCTGTAAGTGGAAGAAGGAAGAGAGGGAGAGAACGAAAAAGAGAGATGAGGGTTACGATGGAGGCTCATGGGTAGGGGGTCTCCAGTACAGGACCTCTCAATAGGGATGCTAACAACTTTAAAAGCAGCTTCTGTCTCACGCTCATTAAATTACAAGGTCATTTAAAGGAATTCGGCAGAGATGGCAGCTGAGGTGGGGGTGGAGAGGATGAGTAATGCTTTTTTTTGGGCTGGGACTCTGGGGAGCGGAGACAAATGTAAAAAGTCACCCTGGGCGAGACACATACATCATATCACTGGTGCATGTGCAACTGTATGCCTCCAGCAGGGCAGAATCAGGAGGTATTTATTGACCAGCAGTGCCATTTCGGGCCTGGATCAAATACCACTAACTATAGGATGTAACCGAATAGTGGTTTATCACCTATTGTGTGTTTGTGGGAATTAAGAAACCTCCTGCTTTGTGGAATCTGAGAAATCCACTTCCTGTGACAGGATGTAATATTCTTGCAAAGTTCTGTGAAAGTAAATATGCAAATACATTTCATTACTGACACTAATGACATTAAAGTGGTCTTGGGAGACTCCTCTTACCAAACAGCTGAGTGGGGTTCGCACTGGTGGCCTTCTCATAATTGGTAAGCCCCTCATAAATCACTTTCCCTACAGCTGCATACAAGCACTCCAACTCCTCATATTTAGAGGCCACTGAAGAGGTACCTGAGGAACACAAAGGAACAGAAAATTAGCCATCAGAACCAGAAATAAGACAACTTAAAAAGATGTTTCCCAAAAGATGCACTACAAAATGTCCCATAGTTGTTCAGCTGGACTGAGATCTGGTGACAGTGAAAGCCACAGAATATGATTTACATTATTTTCCATAAGAAATGTTTCATCACAGAATACAAGGGATTTATTCACAGTGACCTCTGACCAAAACCATGGCAGTACAATATCCTCCACAGCTAAAGTTTTTCTTGTACCTTGCCACCCATCTGAATATGAAAAGAAATTTACCAGTTCATCTTAAATATGCAAAAAGTTTAGTGCAGTGTCATATCGTGGTAATAAATGGGAACCCAGGGCTATTTTTATCCTGCCAAGTATGTGTGTTTCTCTCATCACATAACCATAGACGTTTCTGTGTATCGGGTGGTAACGATGAATGAAATGGTGAAAGACTACTCAAATCGTTCACTCAAAAAAGATCTCATTTGATGGAGTGAAGTTTGTTAATGGCAGCACAAGTCGTTACTGGTATAGAAGCAATTCCAGCCTCATTAATCAAGATGTCTATGAGACCATGGGTTTGAACAACTGCGTTATTTTTAGCTCTGGCCGTTTGTTTCTGTTCAGCTCGCATGGTACCTGGGCAACAAGGGAAACCAATTTCATCACGAGTACTTAAATATGGTACAAATCACTCAGGGGTAGAAAAGATAACAACATGGGTGATTATGGGTCATTTGCAGAGATGCGCCACGCTGCACCATCAGGTGGAAAAGCACTATATTTGTGGGCAGGAAGTGCCTACTTAAACAGAATGAATCCATACCACGGATGCTGCAATCAACCAAACGCTGACTTCTGCTGATGTCGATCAGCAAACATGGAAGCTTATCTTCTGTACCGACTACTACCTGCTTGAAAACCAACCTCTAAAAAAAGAACGCTGTTAACTAGTTCACAAGCCAATAATTATTTTGTTCCGAAAACCTAAACGAGTTACTATTTGTTTTTCCTGTCAAAGTTTGCATACATGTATGTGTCTACTTGCTGTTTCAAAATAATGAAGTCGTTACGCAGAATGGAGTATAATATCAAGGCATGTGTGTTTATCAGCTTCTTTTCTCTTTGCTCTGGGTGTTTGAGTGATGTAGCATATCCGAAACCCACCACAAGAACCGTTCAATCTTCTTGGTACCAATCTTGCCTAGCATACAAAACCATACTACAGGATTCTTTGTTCTTGGAGATGGAAATGCATAGTTATATATACACCCTTCACCTGGTAGAAAAAAAAAATCTTAATAATAAATACAGCTGGGGGTCCTAAACATAAGCACTTTAACTCACTGGGTTCAGTGGGGAAGATGCTCATGAGCCTGGAGAGCAGAGAGTGTACAGCTCGGAGGACTTTGGTGTTGGCGCAGGTCATGCAGGCCGCGATGCCTCGCTGCAGAGGCTTGAAGTGGGCTAGGATGGCTGGAGACTGCAGCACGGTCAGCAGGAAGCTCAGGATCTCCAGCCCTGTACAGATGTTGGAGAAGTTGGCCTGGTTGGGCTGCTCCTATACAGAAAGAAGCATATAATCTGAGATTAACAGAAGAATTCATCTTTAAAGACTGATATCAGAAAACAAAACTGGGACGTAGCACTTTTAACCGAAAGCTCAGCATATCAAGTTGCAACTGGGACTGACTCATGAAAAAGAGGACAGCACAAGGCTCAGATGTGTCTCCAGGAGACGCACAGACATATGTGGTAAGATGCCCAACCCATATGCATGTCCCTTAATCAGAGACAAGGCAGAATGATTAAAAAAAAAAAGATCACAAAATCAGACGTGTGGTTCACTTCATATATGAGAATAGGGATGGGCATGTAGACTACTCCCTTATGAGACCCGGAGCAACCCATAACAACTAGAGAAACAATGGAAGGGCTGTCTTCCATGGGGCAAGGCCAGGACATACTGATAACCTTGCTAAGACCTGTCCGTATTAGGGCACAAGAAATAGCAGTAGAAATTCATCCAGGAAAAAAGGTTCGTTAAAACACGACTAGGTGGCTCAGAAGAAGCATAGTAATAGCTAGAGTAATAGCGACACATTCCACTTTGCAGTTTGGCTATACATTAACAGACTGAAGGGCTTTATTCATTTTCACTAGTTAAGGTTATTAATGATGTTAACACTATATAATAATGCACATGGAAGTACAGGGTCAGTAGGAGACTGAGCAGTAGATGGAAGTTAAATTCTTGAAACCAAGTTAAAAACAAACAAGCACTACAGCATTGGTCTTAAACAAATTTCAACCTCAAGTCTTTACTTTTCATATTGTGTCCAAAAGTTTGCGCAATGACGCATGTAAATACATGATCCACCAAAATAAACCAGGAATCTGGTTCACAGACATGAACCGTAGCAAAACTGTAGGAAAAAACAAGTGAAACAAGACCAAAATGTTTACTGGTATTCAAGACAAATGCCAAACTCCAGGAAGCTACAATTACAGAAAGTCCAGACAGACAGTACTGTAATTTTATTGCCGTCTGGGGAATAAGGGCCCATTTGTGAATTTCAATCAAAAACACAAGCCTGGAGAAGGGCACACGTGTCTGCTGAAAAGAATCAATAGGTTAGTGTGTGCAAAACAGGAAGGCCATTCCAATGGCATGGAGAGAGGGGAAAAGACAGAAAAAGAGAGGGCAAGTGAGAGAGAGCACCAACAAGGTGAAACAAATACAAAAAAAGGTGAGCGAGCTAGAGGAAGTGAGGGGAACCAGAGAACGTTCCCTGAAGGAGTGGATAGACTGCCTAATTGAGACCCAGTCTCCTAGATGACAACAGAATTAGTCACAGTGCTGAGCTCCAGAGAGTGAGAAATCAGTCATAAGCCAGAGGATATCGATTTGGCTCACATCAGAACTGCTTTTGGAACAGCAATGGAAAGAACGAGGAGGAATGGGACAGGACGAGGACAAGGAGAAAGTCTCTAACAAGATAAAGAGGGCAAAGGGAAAAAAAAAAAAAAAAAAAAAAAGTCAGAAGAACTAAATATTTAAACAAGCTCACAAACATAGCTGAACCACCTGGTGTGCTAACCATCTAACCACCATGTTTGCACTTAAATGAAATAAACATCAATAAATCGCTCATCACCTGAAGCCGAGGTGAACTGTTTTCAAGCACAGCTTCCGTCCGTACTCACCACAGTCATGAGCAGCTTGTCAAACCACTGCAGTTTCAGCTCAGCACGGGGCCACATGTCTGGCCGGAGGGCCATTTTCATCAAATTCACACAGCGACGGGAGAGCAGTTCACCAGGAGAGCCTGCCACACTAGTGCTGTCGTTCACCTAGGAACAGAAGACAATTAACCTGCTGCAGAGGACAAAATGCTTCAATGCAAAAAAACCCAACTATGACGAACAGCTCAATAAAATGATCTCGCTGACAAAGTATACCCTCTATTGACAAGAGCATAGGACAAGGTGGCTCATATACCTGGCAGGCGATGCGGATGAGGAAGTTGACCACGGTGTCGGTGTGCTGCTTCTCTACTGGTTTGGTGAGCAGCGCCTCAGTGCCAGGCATCGACTGACTACGGCCAAACACCTGGTGAGAGAACAAGGCTTTGTGTTGAAACGTAGCACTACAAATCACTTAAACAGATACAGAGAGAGAGAGAGAGGAGGGAGAGAGAGAGAAGGGAGAGAGACAGAGGGAGAGAGAGGGCTACAGTTGTGATGAATCAAACACTGGGTTGAAGATTTCCTCACCGTGCCCACTGCACCGGTAGCAGAGCGGAACCTTTTGACATCCTGAGCGGAGTCCACTGACGCACCCCGCTTCAGCGCCCCAGAGCTTGTGCCCTCACCACCAGCAGCTGCCTCTGCTTCTGACTCCGGCTGCCACCAAAACATACAATTAATCTCTGAAGCGGCAATCAAGTTCTATAACTCGAAATATTACACGTGTCTGACCTGCTGATCTTTGATCCGCTGAAGCTCCCATTTTATCACCACCTCAGCCAGGTCCACAGCCAGCTTCCTCTGCTCGATCGTGACACTGGGGGTGAAGCCGAGTCGCTGCATGGCGCTGATCATGTGCTGCACAAGGTGATGCCTCACAGGGTAATAAACCTGCCCCAAACAAGCAAGGTGGCATTTCGGTTTGGACATAACCTTCAAAAGGTTCTGTATTCATATTCATGGTACATGGAGCTCTGTAAGTGGAATCATACCCTGAAGTGCTGCACAATGAGGTGCAGTATGTGGACCAGCTGTGGCACAGTGTGACCCTCCTCTACAATGATCTTGCGGGTCCAGTGAGTGAGCATCTGATGTCCATCCTCCATGCGGGCGGGTACAGCTGGGGTGAGGATGGCCATGGCCTGCCGCACGATGGCCCTAGCCTCCATAGTGTGAGCTTTCAACAGACTGTGGAAGACCTAAAAACAGCATTCATGGGTATTCAGGGTCAGATTTTTGGATTTGGTGCCCAACATCATGTTAGTGTTTATGGGTATACTGTATACACGACAATGGGTTTTTTAAGGGGGAAGAAGACTTAAAAAGAGAGTAAGAGGAAGTAAAACAAACCTTCTTTATAACCTTCTTTAAGTTATAAAAAGTTGAAAAACTGAAGATTATGTAATGCATCATTTAAAAGGTTTTGTTAGTGTGAAAGTCTTCTATAGATTAATATTTACGATAACAAAAAAAGATTCTAGTACTTTTTCAATTGTATAGTTTACAAATAATATAAAATCTCTCCCGCTTATATGCAACTTTGTACTGAACGGAAGGAACCTGGAGTAGAGTGACATATTTTCTAACCTGCAGGACAATCTTCTTATGAATGGCAAACTTGGCGATGATGTGGGCCAGGAGCAGATGGCCGCTGTATTTGCAGGCCGGGTCCACGCAGGCTTTGGGCAGCAGACATGGCCAGGCGAAGGTCATGAGGCGCCTCAGTTTGCTGTTCCTGCTCTTGTTGTTGTCGTGGATGTGGTGGGGCGCGTGTTCTACCAGCAGTGTGGAGAACTGCAGCAGGTTGATCCTCAGAGAATCCAGGAGGTCAGATTGCTTCTCTGGGTCGAGCACCTGTTCGGCAGTTAAAAGGAAATGAACTTACAATGTTTCATCCTTCTAAAACTTCTACGACAGCGCTTAACCACAGAGATTTGAAGTGGCTACAAAGGATCAGGCTAAGAGAGTAACTGATAGGCCAGGCTCTTTGCTACGGTTAATGCCAGACTGGGGGAAGAGATAATCAATTTGAGTGTGAAACAAATGGAGGCCATTATCCCCCAGCATTCTGTCTTGGCTATAATCAGATTCGAAACACCACAAACACTATGACCTTTAACAAGGTTGTGATATTTCTCTCAGACTAATATTAGCCCCTGGACAGGAGTGGATGACGGCTCGGCTGTGGAAGCCTGCAGCATTACCTTGGTGATGAAAACACTAGTGATGCTCTCGGGGTTGTCGCCCTCCGGGTTGGGGGGGCCCAGGAGCTGCTCCCCTTCCCCTTTCTCAAAGCTGTACAGAAAGGCTGGGTGTAGGATGTGCTGCAAAACCTGAGGCAAAAAAAGAATCACGGTAATGCAAATAAAGACCTACAATTATAATATCAATTATAATTAACACCGTGCACTAACAGTGATGCACTGACTGCTACGCCCAGGGTGCAGGAGTGACCAAGTTGTCAAGAGCGGGCTGTAATTTATTACTTCCACGGAACTTCTGCTGCTGGGTGGCAGCTCTGATTCTGAATCATGGGTGGCAGTTCATTCTCCAGCTCTGTGATATTAATCACAGTGACGTGAGAGCACATTACAATAACGTCATTAGACTGTTTGTGTTCCCCTCTGGCTCTCCTGCTCAAATTCCAGGAAGGAGAATGAAAAATGTAGAAAAAAACTTAACGTGTCTAAGTGTACAATGGGGATGTGAGATAGAAGGAAACAAAGTGATGGTGGTGGTGTATGAATACAGACAAGCTGGCGGTGAAAATTAAAGAGAAATTGTATTCTGAAATCTATGCACAAAAGTCCATTTGAGTATAAACACTTGTTGGCTTGAGCGCTCCTCAGCAACAGCGTGTTTTCCTGTATAACCGTGGTGTGTTATGAACATGCTAGAGCTGGTAGCAGAGGTAGCCAGGTACCATGTTTACAACAGTAAAGGATTATACAACCACGTTTTCCAGTGTCACCTGCACAGAAACGTGGGCTTTAGGGGTGTTCCAGAGAGACAGGAGCTGTGAAATCCAACCTGTTTTTGGGGAGTCGCAGCCAAATTACGTAGGTGCTGCTGGAGATTTTAAACACTGTGCTCACTTACTGTGCACTCTATGAGATACATCCATCATACTGCTCCACCCTGTAGATGTAAAGTCAGAGACAGTAGCTCATCTGTTGCTACACAGTTTGTGTTAGTCATCCTCTAATCCTTCAT
>JAOTRJ010000055.1:15457292-15467987 GCA_028564905.1 Leptodoras praelongus
CACACACACACACACACATGCAGACAACCTGCAAAATGTAAACGATGTAACTCATCATTGAACTTTTTTTTTTCCATATGGGCAATCTCAAACTGTGAAATTATCCTGAAAACACAACACGTGAAATGTGTAAAGTAAAAGTGAAATATGTACATGCCTGATCGGTTGCACGTAGTACATAGAGCTACATTTTTGACCGTCATGTCCGACAGCATGATTCACCGGATTACTGAACCCCCCTGGACCTGCAGGGACGTTTGCCTGGGCGAACAAGTTGACTTTGTTTTCCAAATACGTACCCCAGGTGTCTAATTATGACGTTTTAGCTGTGTTGATGTGGGTTTAGACTCTGTCTCAAATATTTAAAGTTTGAAAAACATATAAAAAGTAAGAATAGGTGGAACGGTGGCTTGGAGGGTAGCCCTGTCGCCTCACTGTGAGAAGGACCTGGGTTCAGTCCCAGATGGTGAGCAGTCTGGGTCCTTCCTGTGTGGAGTCAGCATGTCCTCCCTGTGTCTTGCGGTTTGTCCTGGGGTTTGCTCCGGGCCCTCTGCTTTCCTACCACAGTCCAAAGTCATGTAAGGTAGGTTAGGGCAGTGGTCAAGACATTGGATTACTGATTAGAAGATCATGAAATCCCAGCACCACCAAGCTGCCACTGTTGGATCCCGGAGCCTTCAACTGCTCAGTTGTATAAATGAGATAAAATAGAAGTCACTCTGGATAAAGGTGTCTGCCAAATCCCATAAATGTAATGTAAAATGATTTGGAGTTACAAAATTGACTGTGTTTGAAGTTGAAGCTGTATTTGTAACCTTGTTTCTGTCTGATGCTGATATGATGTTAAAAAACTAGTAAATAAACAAAAGACCATTACATTACAGGACGAATACTCAGAACTACTGAATTCTTGTGTCTATATGAACTGAGATATGTTATTTATTCTGCTATGTGTTTTACAGTTAGCTTGCATGATTTGAATACAGATTTTTACTTTTATTACAGCACATCCTGTGATTACTCAAAAGAAAGCCACAGTACTAAGTAGGATCCTCTCAGTGCACAATAAAACGTTTGGTGATGGTTTTAAGGACTCGTATCAGTATGTGTTATCAGTAGTGTAAAATCCAATGTTATTATAGACTTAGAGTAGTCTATAATAGAGTAGTGTTCCCTTAGTTCCCCTTCCTTTGACAACAAATAGATTTATGTTTGTATTTGAAGAGCATGGGCAGGAACCCAAAGATTTGTGTTTTGTTTTCAATCCCATCCCTCGTTAAACTGAGTATCCTTGATCCTGCTTTTTTTTCTGCTGCAGAATGTGATGGAGCAGTTCAACCCAGGACTGCGCAACCTTATAAACCTGGGGAAGAACTACGAGAAATCAGTAATGGGTAAATATCTTGAAATGCTATGTGTTTGTTGAACTGTGCATACCTGTAAGGGCATTCATTTTTATTTTATTGCATGTGCTAAAGTTATCCTATATAGACCTTGGCATCAGTGTAAATTGTTCATTCTTGCAGCAATGACGCTTGCTGGAAAGGCGTATTTTGATGCCGTCTCGAAGATCGGAGAGAATGCTGCTGTGTCACTAGTCTCCAGAGAGCTGGGTGAGTGTTGTCATCAGCGTCTGAGGAAGAGGCCGATTATGTCCTAATGTCGATGATTCACTGCTGCTGGTCTGAAATATTGCTATCAGAATGTTTTGTACAGATTGTACTGGTTATTTCTTGGCAGTGACTAAGCAGCTCCATGCATTTGGGGTGAAAATGGCAGGTCTTTCAGCACTGGCCTGTGATTTATTAATGTCCATTAAGCAGATTTTGATAATTGCATTTCATCACAGAATGCCACTGAGGTTCACTTGCTTTTCAAAAAATAAATCTGTCTTTTGCTTATGTATTGATTCACATCTCAAGCCCATGTTTTTGGGTGTTATAAAGTTCTGCTTTTGATTCATGGCCACCTGCAGAATGTCTGAGCTCAAGAGTAATTTACTGCCAACCTCAAGCCCTGCGATCGACCCTGGAGTCCCTGTCAGACGGCACGAACGACTCCCAGACTGTGTGAATACTCTCAAGTGTTAGGCAAGGTGCAGCAGCAAGCCTTTGCTTCTGAGAGCCTGACCACACCACGCTTCTACCTCCTTAGTCCCCTCCCCTTCTAATCTCCCTCCATCTGCCTCAGAAAGCTCTGATCTCCCTCATGACTCATCCCTCTGTCTCTGAAAAGAGAGTTAGGTTATCTATTAAATTTAGTTATTAATAGATGATTTTAACAGACCATTACAATTATCACTTAATGGAAATCTGCTCACACAATTCTGCTTTCAGTTGAACCCGGTGATGTAGCAACTTATTAGTGTTCGGGTTGCTAACTCTAAAGTTAAAGTACATACTTGTAGAGAAGTAGAAACTTATTCTCTCTCTCTCTCTCTCTCTCTGTTTGTCATGGCACTCTGTTTTTTTTTGCAGATGGTATTGCATGTTTAATTGCCATTGTTGCACTTGATTACTACAGTTCCAGAAGTGTAGTGGTCTGTAAGAGCCACTGGATCACGTTGTATGTGTGGCTAGAGACACTGTAATTCAGACAAGGTTGTAGCTGGTTCACAAAGTACCGCATTTCTAACCTCTGATATAGTGTTTATTTAGAGAAACGGAGGACCGGTTAGCGTGGTTCATCAGATAGAGTTCAATTCTCTGCTCTCACCTGGCTACTTAAACCTGCTCCTGAAATGCCGAGTTAAATCAGGTGTCTTTGAAGAGGCAGATAATAGCCTTCCCGTACGGGATTTGTGCCACTGTTAGAGCTTTTGATTCAAAAAGTTGTGTTTGGTAATAAGGCACTCACTTGAACAGTCTGTCCAATTAAGTTGCTCCTGTGTTGGCTCAGTCCCGCACTTCTGCTGTTCAAACATCCCCATTCCTAATAATTCCTCCAATTCTTTATTTTCTAGTCTTTTGCAATTACTGTCTCTGAACAGCACATTTTCCCAAATATATGAAATAGGAGTCACTTTTAAGCCTCTTATCCAGGAGGTGACTGTAATTGCTATGATCTTAGAGACAACCTCCTGTAAAGGGCAAGACGATACAACCAATTGGTGGTGCTGTTCACAAAAGGCTCATTAATATCCAATTCGTTTTTAATTAATTTAATTGTGGGTAATAAGGCAAGGCTGTAGGACTTTTTACTTGTGTTTGATTAGTTCTGGGTTGAGCGTATTTGCTTGTCCTGCTCTGGTTTGGAATTACTAAGTAATGTTTTTTTTGTGATCTCGGGAGTGTGCCATAAAACATCCCGTATTTTGGGACATCGCGAGGTAAAATGCCACAACAAAGTTTGTCAGTTTAAGCCAACAAGGTGCGTTTAGTACTAGCATGTACTGTATATAGAAGAGATATCAGGAAATGGCAGTCATTGGGGGTGTGGATTGGGGAAATGTCTTTGTAACGCCTAGGGGTTCTTGCTTATCATATTTCAAAGAATGATTTCAAAGATGTAGTGATGAATAGATTCTGTCCTCCTTTTCAACCTAGATTTACTTTTGGACAGTGACAGCCTTTGTTTGATTCTGTACTACATCCTAGTTGTTTAGCAGTGAAAAATGACTACCACATTGACTACTTGATTTCAAGTCTACCACATTGAAGAGCAACACGGAGAAACATGGCTCCACCATTTCTGCGGCGTTATCAGTGTCTTGCTTGTACTATCATTGATTTGTGCACGAGAAAGTAAACAAAGACTTTATGTGGAATTTGAAATTGAATTGAATAAATTGCTGTTATCTCTTATTGTGGGAGAAAAAAAAGTCATCGCCCATTGAGATTTAATAGAAAATGTATTAAAGTGAGGTATAGAGGAATAGATACAAAAGAAGAGACGAGACACAGTTATTAAAAACATAGCTCTTTGTGTGAAACATGGTGGTGATAGCAGTGATTTTGACTTTCTGTCTTTTTTAGTGATTGTGATTACAGACAGTAGGAAGAGGATGATGTAGTTTTGTAAACAATCACTAAAAATGTCATATTTTAGGGCTGGATGATATGGACCAAAGATCAGATCTCTGTATTTTTCAAAATTCACAAAATATGAATATCTGTATTTTCTTCATAGTTTACTAAATGTTCCGTTGTAAGTCAAAGTCATATGTGAGAAGCACTTTTATTATAACAGACTGTAATCAGTATAAAATGTCAAGATAGGATTTCCTTTGAAACTATACAGTTTATTTATATATATATAAAATACCCTATATTTCATAAAAAACAGGCCTGTCTCTGAGAATGCTCCTTAATCACAACAGAGTGATTGATGCTTTTTCTGAGTGTTCTTTTTTGCATGCCATCATTATCCGTAGTATTACATACATCACATACAGATAAAGTGTTAACTAGTAGTCTAGAGGATTAATGTCATCTGATTATGCCGACTAAAAAAACATTCAAAGTTAAATGTTGAATTTGAACGCTTCTTCTCGATCCAGGTTTGTGCACAGAGCCAGAGGGAGAGTGTGAGAAAAGAAAGATGTGAGCACAGACACAGCTTTAGGGAAAGAAATGGGTTATGCAACACATCAAACTTTACCAATGTAACTGGTCCTATATCTCCTTTGAAAATATATCGATGTACCTTAAAAAGTCGATATAAAAAAAAGTCACCCAGCCCTAAGTTAATAATCTATTTTACTATTTAATGGATTGAGTGGAGGCTCAGTAGGTTAGGAAGCTGGGTTGCTGACCTTTGAGCCCTGGCACTGCAGGCTGCCACTGTTGGTCCCTAGAGCAAGGCCTTTAACCCTCTGCTTAGCTCATCCACTGGGGCTGTGTCAGTCCCAAGCCTGGTTAACTGAAGGGTTGCATCAGGAAGTGCACCTGCAGTTAAAAACCTGTGTAAATTTGATGTGCTGTGGTGACCCCAAGAATGGGAGAAGCTTAAAAAATGTAAATGTTATGTCCAGAAATTGTAGACCATGTATAAAAAATTAAAATGAATGTCAATTTATGTCAAATTATGTCAATGCATTGAGGGAATTACATAATTACACGGTATGTACAGTGAGTGCCCTTAAATTAAGTCTGACTGTAATATACACTACAGAGCCCAGCCTAGAGAACACAGCAGATCCAGATATAAAAGAAGTAAATGTTTGTCTCAAATCATGTATTTCCACCTCCCAAGGGGAGAAGAATGCATATATAACAAGTTTTAGGTGTCACATCAGCCCTTATCCTTCCACTGGTCCCAGAATCCCTCTAAACAGGGAGTGAAAGCACATCTCAACTTCATCATTACCTATGATAGCCCTTCTTCTCAGTGGTGTCAAGCACGACTTCTTAGTAGTACTGCACCTAGACTCTGCTGAACTGGTGCTCCCTGTTTAATGAGCTCAGGTGAGGTCTGAGTAATGAGGCAAATTTGGGATAATATTCCATCAGTCCCCAAAACTCACATTTTCACATCTAATCTGGTTTTGGATTTTGCACAGGCCACAATAATTTATTATTTGGTTACGTACCACAAATAGATGTTTAGTACAGTAGCACCAACTTGCATTAAAGTAACATAAGAGAACTTGACAAGATTTCTAACTGGATAATCATGTGCAGTACCTCGTCCCATTCCCTCAAACATTTTGTCATTTTGTTACGAGCCTCATTCATCTCAAGGACATCAGGATTGCCCTAAACATGTCTTTGCCAGTCATTACTCTAGATTATGTCATCTAAATCAATCATGGCAGATGTGCACTGAGACAATAAGTGTTCAAATGTAACTGCCACCAGAAATACCAGTTTTATCATTTAACTTATTGTCTCCAGAAATTTGAGGCCATGTATTAAAAATAAAGTTGATTCTCTATGGCTTAGCCAAAAATAGGAATCGCATACATTATTTAGTATATGTACAGTCAATAGACCCAGGTTAAATTTAGCAGTGGAGAGTTTTTCCTTTCGAGCCCATGGCACTTGGGCAGCAGTTTAAAGAAAACTTTCCAACTTGCTCTAGGTCACAGTCGCTGTATGTGTTTTGGAGATCCTCTCCCCTACACACAGAGCTAACTGCACCCAAAAAAGAGAGGGAACACATAAGTACTGGTTAGATAATGAGGTTCAGGTGTGCCACATCTGCCCTTTTCCCTCCTACTCATCCCAGAATCCCACTGAACAGGGAGTGTTCAACCCATGTCCAAAATGTAGTATCAGGGTGAGAACCACCCACCTGGATAGCCAGGCCCTCCTGCTCTGTGGTGCTGCACCTGCACTAAGAGTCTTGCACTGAGCATTTTCTGTTGCTCTGTATTTGGATGAGATCAGATGAGGTCTGAATAATGAGGCAAACCATGTTTTTTGATATTTTGATATTTTGCCAACCCTTAAAGCTCACCTCCTTTTGGTCTTGTATTTCAGACACAACACACGTCTTTATTATACTTTGGGGTCAAGCCTTTTATTTATAACAATGTCAAGATGAACACAAGCCAACTTGACAAGATGTCTAACTTGATGGGGCCCAACTGGAGCTATGGATACTATAGCTCTACCCATTCAGTCATACACTTCACTCTCAAGGACCACAAAATTGCCCTCTCATGTTGCATATCATGCAAACCAAATGTCTAGAGAAAGTCTTGTTTTTCCTTGGACCTTAAAGTTAAGGGAATATAATCCTGGTCAGAAAATTTCCTTTGGCATAGATTTGGGTCCCAAGCATCTATCCTCTGGCCCATGGATAGTCTCAGCTGGGCTTCTTTGTCCAAGAGCGCGTTAGACTAGCCACGTGTCGAAGCCGTACCTTCAGGCTTGTCTAGATCTTCCTTGCCATTGTCCTCAGGACTAATCCTGGTCAAGGTAAGAGTAGAGCGACATTGGTCTGTTGCAGAGGAGGAGGAAAGAGTTTTGTGGGTCCTGAGGGTGGCTCAATCCTCAGCCTGTGTTTTTGCAATTCCAACATACTGCTCCAGTTTTTGCAAACTTGCAGATTCATCACTGAAAGGGCAGAGAGTGCTACTCAGTGTTGCTTCATTCTCTGAGCAGCATTCCACGTTTTGGCAGGTTTTCTGGCCGGAGAATGTAGACCCAGATGCTTGGGGCAGGAGTTTAAAAACAATGAAGTGAAACAGTTGCTTGGGGCTTTCACAGTTGCTCAACAGGTTTGGAGGCTCACTTGGATCACATGCACAGTTCACACAAATAAGGGTTAACCCTTATCCTTCCCACTTGTTACAAAATCCCTGCTCCTGGCAGAAACATGCACCCACCATGTTATACTGGCAGTCTTCTTGTTTATATATACTTCCCTCGCTGTTAAATACATAGAATATTTACTTCCAGGACTGGTCCTAGACCAACACTGATGTTGACAGTGATACTGATGGTGCTGCTGACAGACATTTGCTGATGTCTGTGTAGAGCTTTTGCACTGTTTACTCATATGGCTGCTTTAATTTTTTTTTTTTGGTATTTGCACTGATCCTCTTGCTTGGTGTGTGTTGTTTTTTGTTTTGTTTTGGGTTTTTTTTAGATAATAACTATATGTTTCTTTGAATACTCCAACTGCAGACGTGAAAGGCAGGCATTCCATGCAGTATGTTTATTTCCCTGATTAGTAGCATCTAGTAAACACTTTCATCATCTGAGGAGGCAAATTGGGTGTTTGAGCATGCCAATCTGTGCTGTACGCTCACCCTCCAGCATAACGGTTATACACTGTTGGTAGAGATAATTCTGGGTGTTGGATTAGCCCAGTGTAGAGCTGCAGTGTCTGTCTAGCTGTGAGTGACAGGACTGAGAGAGTGCTAATCAGGCACACGACGGTGGTATGCACACACATTAGTCAGCAGAGAGCGGGAGATGCTTTTCATCTTATTCTGACAGGGACTATTATGCATGTATCTTTTTTGAAAGGTGGTACAGAGAAACAGTCCATTTTACTGTGTTTAGTTTCTGACAGCAGTAGATGTCATGGAGCTGATCATGTAACTCAAACAATAGTGCCGTGAGAGATGGACCTGTGACAGTAACGCTATCATTTTATTCTGTAACCTGGTTGAAAAATGACCAGGGTTAACAGACGAACTGGGTTTTGCATGGATTTTAATGAAAGGGAAAGACATGATTTAAAAAAAAAAAAAAAAAAAAAAAGATTGCAAATTGTTATCGAAGGCAAATTTTATTTACCAGTCCGTCACAGGGCACCATCCACACACACTCTTGTGTTCATTCACACCTAGAGGCTGTTTAACTTCACCGGTCCATCTACCTGCAATTTTTTTTGGACAGTGAAAGGAAACGAAATGTGAAACTTCACACCGACCTTAACTGAAGCTCAGGATCCAACTAGAGACCCTGTAACTGTAAGGCACTGTGCCCCCATGATGCTTTTTATTTAAACGCAAAATTGTAAGAAGTCTAATAAAAGAAAGATTACAAGTGGCAACTTTTTTTTTAATTTAGGCTATGAGAAAAGTGTAAACCTGGGCAAGCAGCGAAAAACTAAACAAGCGTGTCTCAGTGCTCAGTTTGTCTTTATGCTTGCTTTACTGCTACCCACTTGTACCTTTAACTTAACTTTCTGTTCACACTATTCATGGCACACTGCATTCATTTTTTTGAAGACTCCCTTTCGCTGATATTGCTTAGTTAGGATACAGGATGCTTTTTGTAGAAGATATGCATGATATTATATCTTTTCACTTATAATGGTGTTTTGCAAATGAAATAAATCAATAAGTGAACAAGGTTTCTTGGTGAGTTTTTGCCATCATTGGTGGCTGCGACTGCAGTAACTCTGTTAAGTGTCACCGGGAACAGGCCTAGTTAGAGTATCTGAGTGAGTATGTCCCCTGAAAACCAATAATTAGAAGATAAAAGCAAGGTGTTGAAGGAAGCGCAGGTGTTCTGGGTTTAATCCAGAAGGTGATGGAGGGTCTGTGGAAATATGGTCCTTGTTAATGTTGCATACCTCAACTTTCTAAACTTTATGTGCTTAGATCTGCCCACTTCATGCTAGAAAACGAAATATTTATGTTTATGCTTAAGGATGTACTTGCTTTAGAAATTAAATGTATGCATGCTTTCTCTGTTCATGAAGATGCAGTGAAAACACGGTCCTCATGTCCCCCTTCCTACAAAGGCAGCATTTACCAGCTTAATGTGCTGACCTTTACATGGCAATGTTGTTGTAGCTGCTATTAGAGCATCACTGTTCATGCACAGCACCTCTAATGCATACCGTGCCATAGCCCCTTGCCTCTGTTTGTTTGCTTTGGGATTTAGATTGTATGAGTAATGCCAGACGAGTGCTAGCAAGCTGAAATAAACTCACTGAACCCTGATCAGTTGTATGAAGTAACGATTTAAAGCAGGTTTAGAAGAACAATAGATGGTATTCTTTTTTGTACATACATTATATGAAATACTTTTATGTTAATAACAATATCTTAAGATATCCAGTGATCTAACACAATGTATCTGTTAGTTGTAAAGTGCCTGAAATGTCTGCATGAACATTGTAAATACAAATAACTATAAACATCGTTACAACAAATAACCAACTTAATGTTGTGCTATTTTATGTGCAGTACTAAGCTGACATTTCTGTCTGCAGGGGTGGTCCTGGTGGAGATTTCTGAAATGCACAAGAAGGTTCAGATGGAGTTGGAGGAGTCTGTAAGAATGCATGAGTGACAGTCCAGATCTACTTCTCTCTTTCTTTTGCCTTCTTTCTGTTTCACCCTCCAGCTGTGCCATTGATTTCAGCGCCTGCCGTGCCACCCAGATCCCAGTTTACAGGCTATACACACACACACACACAACATGGAAAATTGCATTTCACTTAAAATAGCACATTTTCTCTTTAGCGGCAGTCTTTCCTTTTTTTCTCCTCACCCTTTTCCATCCATCAATAGGTGAGCAGTGTTTCGAATGACTTCTGTGGAATATGATATTTTCATGTTAGATTTAGTATGGCACATTTCAAGGTCTGTGCAGTCCTAACTAGTCCTCTAGTTATTAGATTCTATCACAGAAACAATGCGAATGCGTCTCCAAAGGTCATGACATTCTGCAACCTGCACAGTGTACGACAAGCTTTCCATTTTTCTGGAAGTTGGAATTCCTTCACTGCTGCAAATGATCCTTGACACTGTAGAGTTGTTTTTGTTTAAATCATGTGGCTTTTTCAATACTTCCACATTACCTAACTTTCAGGGTGGCTTCGAGAAAGCCTCTGTCTCTTTATCTTGGCGACACAAATTCTAAGAGCATTGTGAATATTTAACTACAGATAAGATATGCTGCTCGTTAGATTTATTTAAGTGTGTGGAATGCAGAACAATTATCATGTTAGTGTTGCGACTGTTTATCTGTTTCTCATGACAGCTACTTTTCTTCTTATCAGTTCAAAAGTTTCCATAGAGAACTCATTGCAGAACTGGAGAAGAAAACCGATATGGATGTCAAATACATGAATGTAAGTAAATTCCTCACTGCAACTGTAATTAGACTAGTGAAAGGATTTTTTTTTGTCATTTTGTCTTGTTGCTGAGCAGCACAGTGGCACAGGGGGTATCATTGCTGCTTCACAGCTCTAGATTCTCTTCTTACTTCCAGTTGTTTTGAAAAGGCAGTTATCTATATCTATCTACATTACTATATTACAGTCTGTAATTTAGATTATATA
>JAOTRJ010000055.1:15488391-15499133 GCA_028564905.1 Leptodoras praelongus
CAAGACGAATTGACGCTGTATTGGCTGCAAAAGGAGGCCCTACACCATACTAATAAATTATTGTGGTCTAAAATGACCGGTGTTTCAGTTTTCATATCCAGACTGAGGATTTCTTCGGTGCATCTCACCAACACACCTGTGCTTTCTTCCCAACATCTCCAGTCATTCCTTGCCAGTATCATTTGCTGAATAACAGAAAATGGCGCTTCCGCTATGAGTGATTGAACTTCTGCTATGGGTGGTTATATGTTAATGGCGTGTGATACCATAAATACAGAGAGTGGTTTCTGCATCACAGGGCAGGTTCTATGTCACAGATATGCACTTTTGAAATTAGTCTGTGCTCACTGCTTATTTTCTATGTCTTATTTCACAAACAAAAAAAAAACATTTTTCCATGTCATCTCAAGTTAAAAAGGAGTAAACCAAAGATATTTTTCAGTTTTCAGAAAGATAAAAGAGAACCAGGACATACTGCTCTACAGAATTGCAGGTGTTTCAGCCAGGTCATCTCCATAACCTGGTGGGAAATTGGGGTTGAATATTAATATCCAGTGTACAAGCAGCCTACTGTGTATATATAACATTGCCTAATTCTGTTAAGAAGCAACACTAACAGTAATGTCTCTTTCTTGCTTCTCTCTCCAGTACCTACATGCATTCATTAATGAAGTCACCATCCTAGTACCGGTACTGAATGATTCCAAGCACACGTTTGCTGTCTACACACCAGAGAGGACTAAGCAGAGGTGGCCCATCCGCCTTGCAGCTGCCACTGAGCAGGAGATGCATGACTGGGTAAGAAAAGACAGTGCTTATGAACAGTGCTTCTCATTTTGCTCACTGTTAATTAGTGTAATGAATGAGTGATTGGTAAATGTTCAGTTAGTGATGTTCTTTTGTCTGACAGCTTTACACCTCTCATTTATAGTACATGTAAATATAGACTAAATAATAGATGTGTAGTTGTGACTAAATAGTAGATGTACAGTTGTGGCTTCTTGTTTAGTGGCGGTTTAGGCAGGCATCTTGCAACAAGTTGCAGATCATGTCTATCTTGATGTTGCCCTTTTTCTGACTGGCACTGTGTTTTCTCTTAGCTGGCCTTGCTCAGTGTGTCCTGCTGTGATTCCCGTGGCATCCAGGGTCCACCTTCCAAACAGGCCATCTGGTCTATTACCTGCAAAGGAGACATTTTTGTCAGTGAACCCACACCTGGACTGGAGGCCTCTCCTTACCCTACACCCTGTGACCAAATGTGAGATGTTTCTCTGCTTTGCTATCATGCTGGACGGCATGTTTATTATTGTTGGGTATTGTGTGCTTATAGAAGGCTAAAAGTTACAGTGCACAATTAACTGCAAAATGATCGACACCCTTCATTAGCCACAGTGACTAATGAACGCAGCCAATCTAGAATAGTTTTACCAAAGATTAGCAGAAAATATTCTTTTGTTCAAATGCTCGTTTTTTTACATAATAAATGGCAGAAATAAAAAAAACTGGTCACGATACCAGTCATGCTTCTTTTATATGTTGGGCATGTTATGATATTTCATCTTTTAAGCTCTAATCAGGCAGTTTCGTTACTGGACAGGTTCTGGCGTCAGGTTGGAGGACACCTGAGAATTGTGGAGTGTAATGGTCTAGGAGTGGTGTGGGGAATCGGCTATGACCACACGGCGTGGGTCCACACAGGCGGCTACGGTGGAGGCATCTTTCAGGGTAAATGTCTTATCCTGAAATTATTCAAGAATTATTCTTTTCTTAACAAAGTATTTATGGTTCAGACAAACCACAGACATATATGTTCATCAAACAATCTTTCATATCCAGGCCTTGCCAGCAGCACAGATAATATCTACACACAGACTGATGTGAAGAGTGTGTACATTTATGAGAACCAGCGCTGGAATCCTGTGACTGGCTACTCAAACAGGTAAATGTGGTAGCTCAGTGGTTAAGACATTGGATTACTTATTGAGAGGTTCAAATGAGTTCAAATCCAAGCACCAACAAGCTGCCACTGTTGGGCCCCTGAGCAAGGCCCATAACCCTCAACTGCTCAGTTGTATAAATGAGATGAGTCAGTAGATGTAAATGTCAGACTCTGCATAGCTGCGCTCACTGTAGGTCTTGTGTACATCCTGCAGGGGGCTCCCTACAGATCGCTACATGTGGAGTGATGCTTCAGGCCTTCAAGAGTGTACCAAATCCAATACTAAACCCCCCTCGCCCCACTGGACATGGGTTTGTGATACTACTCACCTAGCTATCCGTTTCCTAAACCAAAGTTCTGATAATATGTATTTATAGCTTTTGTGCAGAAATTGAGAAAGCTTTGGGCTTTTTTATTTCTTTCTCCTGTTTTAATGTGAGGTAAAGATCTTGATGGCGTGTGTGTTTGATTGGCAGGTGTCAGACTGGTTCATCGACTATGGTGTCCCTGGAGGAACAGACAGAGAGGGCTGGCAGTATGCAGCTGATTTTCCAGCGTACGTTTGCAAATATTCATTACGTTACGTCTGTGCAGTGTAAAGTAATCTCTAAAATAGCACAAGCTGTTTTTGTTAAGAGCATTATTTGTTTTGTCAGGTCATACCACGGTCATAAAACCTTGAAGGACTTTGTCCGTCGCAGGCGTTGGGCCAGGTATTATTAGCACTCCGTCCTTGTGTGTGGGTATGGGGATATTATGTAGAAAAACTGTATTGTTTACAGAAATGTCTTATGTTTCAAAATGATTGTTAAAATGCTTCATTAATTCATCCTCATATCATGAATATATCATATAAAGATTGTTTCATAATCTACATAGAACCTTATAATATACTGTACACTGTAGGTCATTACATGCATTATTAATTCTAGGTGTCCGCAGTATGCAGTCCTCATGGTTTTATTTTTTGTATTTAACCAGTTTTCCCAAACTTTTGTCATTGACAAATCCCATCACTGTTGCACAGAACTTACCAGTTTCGGATGATGATGTTAATACACACATCCACCCACTGCATATATTCAAGCATCTACACATTCATTACCATAATGCAGTTAAGCACATTTGTATAAGAGTCGTAACTGTGCCATTATCACCAGTTGAGCGATGGGAGAGTCCATCCATCCCATCCAGAGTGTATAGCCAGTTGACTCTTAGCAGTTGACTCAACTACTGATGATAAAAGGACAAATAGTTGGGTAACCCAAATCATTGTGCATTTTTATCTATAGTGTTCTGCTTTTGTCTGTACAGGAAGTGCAAACTCACTACAACAGGGCCATGGCAGGAAGTCCCACCCATACCTCTGAGTGATATTACAATTTTGCCATGTGGCCCAAACACCACAGTGGAGCAGGTGCCTTTGTGGGCCATCAGCAACAAGGGAGACGTGCTTTGTCGTTTAGGAGTCTCCTCACTCACACCTGCTGTAAGATATTGTTTAATAAAACAATTAAGCACATTATTATTTGCTTTATTGTTATGCAATCCAGTTTATATTCCTTTTCAGTAGCATTGTAATTATGGTAAAATTGGTACAGCCTGAGCGAATGCACATTCTGTATCACCTTAAATGGGGCTTCTAGGGGACGTCATGGCTCCACGTAGGAACGGACCAGCCTTTCAAGTCTATCTGCATTGGAGGAGTGTATCAGGTGTGGGCTATAGCCAGAGATGGCTCAGCATTTTACAGGGGAGCTGTTTCATCTCAAAACCCTGCAGGTGACGCACTCCTCACTCTTATGCCAAAATACAACTTTTTTTTCTTTCTTGATAAAAATGGCAGCTAGTGGAATTAATCTAAAATAACTGAATAAGTGCAAACATTTCTTCAGTGTGAAAGAGAATCTTATTAAACCCTTTACAAAATTTGTAATGGTACATAAGATTTGAAAGTTTTTTTTTAAATGCAGACTATTTCCTTTGCACTTCTGTGCTGGTCAGAACAGATGCTTTGGAACGGTTTGAGGAACAGATGAAAAATGAAACTGTCAGCCATGTGGAAACGGTTTTACAGTTTCTATGAGGAGCGTTAAACAAAAGCTTTATAAAAAGAAAGGACGTGGTTCATCGGTGAAAGACTGAAAGTCTGCAGGTTATGATTTGGTCTGGTTTCAGTGCACAATACAAAAACTCTTACTCTTCTTTCTTTGTTAAACGCTTTGTTGTTTTGTAACACTTAACACTTTATATAATAGTTGGTGATCAGCTTTCTGAGGATCAGAAGGATTCAGAGGATCTTTATTGTCTGTGATGCAGCTCATACACTGCAGGCTGACAGCAGAATGTTGTGTCTCTCTGTCTCTCTCCGCCTCCGTGCCAACAGGAGACTGCTGGTACCATATCCCCTCTCCAGCAACACAGAAACTCAAACAGGTGTCGGTGGGCAGAACATCAGTCTATGTAGTGGATGAAAATGGTAATGCCGTGTATACGTCATATACTGATATTTGACATTTGCTATGTAGGTGCACATGATATTAGGCAGCATGCCATGGGTTAATGCTGTGTAACGCTGTGTAACATTTGAGGTTTGACTCTGCATCTGCAGGAAACTTGTGGTATCGACATGGTGTGACGCCCAGTTACCCTCAGGGTTCATCATGGGAGCACATCTCGAATAACGTACGCAAAGTGTCTGTGGGGCCGCTGGACCAGGTATGTAGAGTCACATACTGGCTGGTTTGTGCTACTCGGCATGTCGTCTTAAATGACTAATAATCAGTACTGGATAGAATAAGACTAAAAACTTCTATTTATGCATTGTGAGTCATTGGTTGACCAAAACTGGGAAAGTGCTGACATGTCAGAACAGTAGGGTCACCTGTGTTCACAGATATTACTTGGCTGCTACTGTACAACTGTGTTATAACAGATAACAGTAGCACAGTGCTAAGCAGTTAGTCACTAATATACAAGCTTGGCTTCATCACACTCAGACCTCTGAGACTCGGATACATAAATGCTACTCATGTCAAACCATGACAAAAGAAGGTGGGGTTCAGTTCAGCGCTCAAGTTCTTCCAGTCCAACTTTTAGGGATGTGATTTTTCAGGATTAATCCAGAATTCTGGATGTTCCAACCTGAAAATGTGACTCGCATGAATCATGAATCATGCTCATGAATCAAACTAAAGAAAGTTTTTGGGTGCTAGGATTTCATATAAGTTCATATAAGTTTTCCTGCTTTTTGCTCATTTGCCAATCTCATGCCTAAACTTTTTTTTTTTTTTTTTGGATTTTCTCCCTAATTTAGTCGTCTCCAATTCCCACTCGTCAGTGCTTCCGATACACGCGACGCATGCCGCCGGCTCTTTTCGAACTCTTGCTCATGCAACCGTCAGGGGCGGGCCCTAGCGCGCCCAGAGTAAAGCACCCCCACCCTCCTCTTGAATGCATGAGCTCACAGACGCCCGTGACTGGACAGTGTCACGCTGATTGACATGGGGGGAGAACGTATGCTGCCCCTCCCACCCTGATAGAACGGCCAATCTTGCTCTCTGAGCTCCAGGCTACGGGCAGCTATAGCATCACCCGGATTCGAACTTGCGATCTGATGGGATGATAGGACAAACACGTTGTTGTTGCGCCACTCGGGAGCTCATGCCTAAACTTTATGTTTCTCTTTATGTGTTTATGGAGCTCGCTTTATGCAGAGGGCCATTGTCATGCTGGACAAAGGGAAATTCTAGAAAACCCATATATGGTGTGCGTGACGGTCAGGTGTCCACAAACTTTGGCCATATACAAAGTATATAACAACAAGACATTGTTCAGTACTACTATTGTTTATATTGACAGCTAGTTGACTTACAGTGTGACTAAAACATTTGCATTCTATAATAATTTACATATTGGATGTGACAGATGAACAAAGAGTGTTTTTTTTTTCCTACCCCAAATCAGATTATTTTACTATAAGTGCACATCCTGAAGTGTTTAGTGCTCTTGTATCACAGCAATTTCTAACGTATGTCTAATGAACAGCACTTCATAAGTTCATAAGGCAAGTTCCTGTTAACTCTTAATTAGTAGTAGCTATAAACAGTCATTCCCTGACAAGCCTCTCTGTTTTTGTCTCTCTCTTGTGCTATGGGGAAACGAGAAATCATAAACTCCTGTCCTGCAGTGTCTCCTGTGGCACAGAAACGTACCGATTACTGTTACAATGATTGATGTAAAATCGAAATCTTTTGAATTGGTCAGATTATAGAAAACTAATCCAGTCAACAGTACTGTGTTATATTAACTCTATATAATATCGAACATTAGAAACATGTATTAGAGGGGTTAACCATTTAAAGATTATGTGTGTATTTGGAACCATGTAGTCACGTTTGGCTGTTCTCAGGTATGGATCATTGCCGATAAGGTGCAGGGCAGCCACAGTGTGAGCTGTGGGACCGTTTGCCGCAGGCTGGGGGTGCAGCCGCTGGAGCCTAAAGGCCAGTCGTGGGACTACGGGATTGGGGTGGGTCTGTCTTACCTAACAGCCTGTAGTACAGTGCTTCTGTTTAAAATTGTTTAGCCACTTCTATGCTGACTTCCTGTCTCTAAACACAGGGTGGTTGGGACCACATCTCCGTGAGAGGGAACGCCTTGGAGGCCCCTCGTATACGCATGCCTTCGCTGACCGACAGCGGGAACAGTCGCGCGATGCCACCAGAAATGAACGGCAATACTGTGGGATGCTAGCAACATAACTCTCCACCTTCCACCTAACCTCCTTGTTTCCATCTCTGTACTCTGTAGCAGCCCATCATTTCCTTCCCCTTCTAGCCATGTAGCTAACCTGTGGTGGAATCGGCACTCGTGCTTACAAGCTTCTATACGTCTTTACCTCTCAGCACTGACACGTTTAATTGGATCCTTTCTCCATACCACAAGGAAGAGCTCTCATGCCATCATGCTGGTTAGAATCTTTCTAAAAATCTTTAAAAGTGGACTTTTTACATAGTTATTTGTATAGCAAGTCTGAATTGTGTTTTATTTATTTAATTATTTATTAATTCGTTCGTCTGTGGTTGCAAGAGTTTGGTCTGGATTTTCATTCCTTTATTTGGTTTTAGTAGCAAATAATACAGCGTGTTCAGGGCTTGGTGTCTCGACAAGGTACTCTACAGCTGAAGACATCACAAACAAAGCACACACATTTACAGACAAGGCCATTTTACCAGCATGAAAACAAAAAAAATGATGCAGTTATCAAGTTTACTGACTGCTGGCAATGGATTCTTTTCCTTCTAAGCACTCGACGTTAAAACCGGAGAAACGTCTGCTCTTGAAAAGCGTTAAGAGGAAGTCTCGGCAGGCTGCTAGGAAAATATATCGTCATGCGTTCAGTTGGCCGTTATCTTCAAGCTCATTGTTGTGGTGTCATCAGTACTTGTGCAATCCTTAGATTTTAGTTGACGATAGGGAGGTTTTTCTTTTCTCAGGAATCCCCACTCTTCAAATTCACATCAAATCCGTTTCATCAAATTGAAAAACAACGAAGGACAATCTATATTGTTCCGAAGGTGGCACAAATGAGATCGTGGAGAATATTTATTGCGGCCAGTACTACTGTATGATTATTGTCATTTTAATGACTTTTATGCAGGCAGGCGAATGTGGTTTTCTCTTTCAAAGCATGGTTTAAGGCATTATGTGCAGATGAATATATATATATATAAATAAGAATAAAATCATTAAATATATAGAGGCACAAAAATAAAACAGCTTAAAAGCTGGTGCTGGGAACATGTGTGTCTATAAAAGGGAAAGGTTTGTACAGTTTGCACCATATTTCTCTCTACATTCCATAGTGAAACGTGTGGGATTGGCTGTGGAGAGTTTTAACGGCTGTAGTTTATGGAACGATTATGGAACTGTTAAAAACTGTTAAATTATGGTGTAACAAAAGAACTCTATTTGTTAAGTACATTAAAGCACTCCCCAGTGTTAATGTATGCATGACATGTTCCCTTTTAATAAATGTGACATTGAATATTCTGTAAGGGTTTCTTCTCCATTACTGTGATTCCCTAGCGTCTTAGGCAAGGGTTTTAATTCTGACTCCGTGTCATTATATACTTCCTAACTGGCAGATCTTTTTAAAGTATTTGTTTCCGTTTATCCCTATATAATATTATACCTACGGAATATCAGCCTCGTTGTGGCAGAATGGGAATGGATACAGTTCAAGACTATTTAACACAAAAATAATCTTTCAAGCCAAAATTTCACTTCCTCTGTAAGTCCATCTCAGCACCCACCTCTTCATTCTCAGAGTTCCTTATCAGCATCACTGTCTCTCTTTCACAGTAAACTGCACAGTCTGACTAATACTTTCCAGTGGTCTAGATGCTCCAGTGGCCAGAGCTGGTGTTAGCTGCTGTGGCCGAAGCTGCGGATGTGGTCCAGGTACTTGGACAGATCGTTGTGGCTCTCATCCCCCAGGTGCTGCTGAGTGTCCACGTGGGGCAGGCAGGCACCGGACATGCCCAGGATGATGGTAGTCAAAGATTTGATGTAGTTCTTGGCCAGTGTGAGAGTCTCAATCTTGGAGAGCTTTCTGTCCATTCGGACGTGCGGAATGGCCTCCCGCAGGGCCTGAAAAGCGTTGTTGAGTTTGTGCATCCTCTGCCGCTCTCTTTCGTTGCTCTCTAGCCTGCGCACGTTACGCTCCTTGGCACTGCCGTGTTGGCATCGGCGACGGCGTGTGCCCATCCTCGTTCTGGTGCGGCCCTCGATACCTGATGCACGCCATGACGCCCCTAGCGGGAGAGAGGCCTCCGATCCCTCCTGTTCACTGGAGCCAGGCTCGATGTCCAGCTGCAGGTCAGCATGCTCCTGCTCAGTCCATGAGTGCTGACTCCTCTTTGAGCCCTTTCCTTTAGACTTCATGCTTAAATCACCCACGCCACTGTGCAGGCCCTGAGTGAAAAGAAACAACTCTGTGATCTACTGTGTCTGAGCCAGAGACAATATGCATACAGGTAATTGCAGCTTTATAGATTGACCTGCAAAGTGTCTCGTGGCCTGCACAGGCTCAGCATCAGTGACGTGTGCTGTGTATCTGGTCACAGGGCCGTTCACTGTACACTGAATTTTTATTTTATGCATATTCACTGATAATTATATGCCATAGCATTAAAACCACTTCCTTGTATCTGCACTCTTGGTCCATTTTATCAGCTCCACTGACCATACAGGTGCACTTTGTAATTTACAGATACAACTGTTCAAATATCTGCTTCTGCAGACTTTGTTAGCCCCCTTTTACCCTGTTCTTACAATTACAGTTACATTTAGCAGATGCCCTTATCCAGACCGACTTACAGGACAGGACCACCACAGATCAGGTACTATTTGGGTGGTGGATGACTGTCAGCACTGCAGTGACCCTGATGTGATGGTAGTGTGTTCGTGTGTGTGTGTGCTGATATGATTGGATCAGACACTGCAGCGCTGCAACGGAGCTGATAAAACTGACAAAGTGTGTAGATACGAGGAAGTGGTGTTAATGTTATGGCTGATCGGTGTATACTAACTTCATTTATTATGGATGTCACATACATAATATCCACAAAGTGTTAAGACTGTACTGTATACACGTGCACATACGTTGATGCATATACACTGATGATGAGGAAAGTGAAGCACAGAAAGAAAGTGATAGAGAAAAGAAAAGTGTGTTTAACTGTAGTTAACTGTTGAGGTAAATAAATGAAATGTATGGTGGTTGGTACAATATTGGCTTTTTTTTTTTCATATGCAATAAATGACCACTTCAGTAAACAGACCAGTCTAGTGCCAGAGTTTACTCTTCCTTGTTGCAGATGTGAGGTGAATCTAGTAAGCTTTAAGGTTTTGTGTACCTGGACCTAACAGATGACTGAGGTATCTTTAGGGGTAGACCTAAAGCTAGTGCACTTGTCCAGAAGAAAAACATTTAGAAACATTTGTTTCTAAGAGTGTACACTAAGAATGAACAAAGTACACAGGCTCAGGCTTTCATTGTTCTGTGGTAATGTTGACATTTGGAGGGAACTGCCCTCACACATCCTGAGAGAACTCATCACCCGGTTCACTTTCTTCCTCCTGATAAAAGTCTCCAGGACACGTCTTATCCTGCACGACTGTACAACGTGAACAGTTCTCCAGCTGCAGGGTGATAAAGGACATGGCCATGAGCAGTTCTGCTTCACCCCCTGCACATTTTCTGACATTATAATTAAAAAAAAAGTAGGTGCGCGCATCTTAATGTCAGACAGGAACTACTTCAATACACCTGTACAGGTGTTTTAGGACCACACACACACACACTGCATTGTGCATATATATATATATTTTAATAAATTAATCATGTCAAGAGAAAAAATCATATGTCTTACCGTGAAGCTGACTTGTACAGAAGTGCTACAAAAGTTAGACAGCCAACTTAACCAGGAGCGCTCATAAGCCCGGCTTTAGCGTCCCCCCTCAGCGCTGCGCCTCAAGCCACGGAGACCGAATGAAGCGATAACGGTCTCACGCGCGTCTACCTGTTTCTGTCTTATGTCCACGTAGCACTGCTTCCACCAATCAGAGCAGAGATCCGCGGAACCATCCAAAACCGCACACTAACCAGCTTAATAGTGTCAGAGAATAGCACTCCAGCTCGGGTTATCATAGTTGGCACACTATTTTGACTACGGCGAGGTTTGGGAGGTGTCCCGCAGCCGTGCACCAGAAAACGGTTATACATTTGAATGTGTGA
>JAOTRJ010000055.1:15504031-15520444 GCA_028564905.1 Leptodoras praelongus
GCTGGTCCAATTTAGCCATGAAACCTCCCACACTAAAATGACAGGTGTTTCAGTTTCATTGTCTAACCCCTGTATGTTAGATGGTTACAAATATTCTGTAAGTGTGTTCATAAATCACTCTTTCTGTAGGCAGACTATCCAAATAAAGCATGACCATTATTTCTCCTTCACCTCACAATCCCGAATGAGTCTAAATGAGCAACTCTACAGTGAGTGAATACTTATGCATGGCAGTGTATTTGGTCAAATCTATAGAAATCACTGGAGGGCAGATTTCATTTCTAGTCCCTGTTAGTCAAGAGACTATTAATTGAGCATATTAACATAATTTGAAATTCTGTTCACGACAATACCTTGCCAGGACTGTAATTTATCCATTTTCAGCTCCTGTTTTATAATTATCCCATTACATGTTTCTGTAGTATGTTACATGCAGATTAATCATATGATTGATTTATCCAAACTAGAACAGTCAGAGTGCGTATAGCACTCTTTTTTTTTTTGTATGGTGTCTGTCACTACTGCAGGTTGTCGAGAGGAAGTTCGGGTGATCCAGCCATGACATGGAGGCTGCAGCTGTTGCTCCCTTGAGCAAGACCCTTAACCTGCTGCTCAACCCAGCCACTGAGGGGTGCAATGCACGCACAATGCCCATCCCAAGCCCAGAGTAATGAGTAATATGTAATAATGAGTAATTGAGTAATGATTCAGAAATAATAAATGCAAGTAAGTCAGGCTTTTATATCACTTATGATATCTGCCTGGTTGTTTACTCTCCATTGGCTTCTTTGTTTCTTAAAATTGCATTAGGTTTACAGTATATGCACATACAGTATCAAACATTTTTCTAATAAATTATTTTTTATTTCATGATTTTTATTAATTACCATTCATTTAGAGGTGTTTGTTTGCTGATCAAATGCAACATCTAGAACAGACGATCACATAATTCTGCAAAAAAGAATAAATGAAGTAGACCAAGGAAGGAAACGTATAAAAACAGCTGTGAGTCCTTCACAATCAACTCAATAGAGTCCAAGATTACTGTAAGAACTGAACTGTAAGCTTGGATATTTGCAACACCATTGTTTCATTTAAAATATACAGTTTCTGGGCTAAATGGGGTTTCACTGTGCAATGATTAACATAATAGCTCAAAAACTGAGTCAATGCAGAATCCTAGGGGGAAAAAAACAAAAGGGAAAAAAGTTAACACCAGAAGAAGCTGAGAAAGTGCTCATTATGGACAAATGTGACCTATGAAATGATGCCACTATACTTGAAACTTGCATGACTGGAAATTTCAATGTCTCAATGGCCAATCTCTTTAGACTAAGGAGCAGACATTATTACGGCTGCTAAAACGCAGGTTAGTAGAGAACTTCTATGCCCCCTTGAGTCCATCACTGAGACTACACACTAAGCTATATGTAGTGCCCACTAGTGGTCATGTGAAAGCATGACACTTAATTCCATTTGTACAGTGCAATAATTAGAGTGCAGAGTTTATCTCTGGTCAGTCTCTGTGTAGATGATGTGAGCAAAACTGAGAGAGTTTGGTCATAGTGGTTGTGACGCTCCTCTGGCAACAAAATCACTGATGCTGGAGTTTTCCTCGTCACACTCGTCAGCACCAGGATATTGTTCCCAATGGACAGCGCATGTTTGCTCCCACACTCTCTCACACAGACACACCCTACACATACTTGCTCACAGATATACAGTAAAAAAAGATGCATATGGTATCTCATTCAGACACATGGTAAGAAGAAAGAGGGGGCTCATATTTCCTTGCAGTTGGGTTTCTTTGGTTTGCTCCTGTCTCGTTTCACAGAAGACCCCTGATGAAGATGAATGGACAGACATTCGACACTTTTTCCACTTGACTTGGCAGCATGCATATACTGTAGAGTAGGCAAAAAAAACAGTTGGGCAAATTATCCCTAAAAGGAAGAGAGAGAGAGAGAGAGAGAGAGAGAGAGAGAGAATCTGAAATTAATGTGGATGCAAACTTGTTCAAAAAGTGAATGCCTTGACTATTGATAACTATTCCATGAATTATTATTTCTTAATTATGACAAACATTGCCTGCGTAGTTAGACCACATGAAAAATAACTTTAAAAATATATGCACATTAGAATAAAAAATAATAATAAATCACTAATATTATTCTTCACACTCATATTTCACACTTCGACTACCTTGGCAAAGATAAAGATCTCCTTCTTCTTCTTCTCCTTCTTCCTCACTTGAGACCTTTTAACTCCTGATAAGAAATCCTCCTCAGGGCTTACTGATGTATACATATTAACCCCTAGAGGTTAGAATGTGTCCCAGTAAAACCCAAATACTAGTCTATCCAAGACTCTTTAGAAGAATGAAACCAGAGCCAAATCTTTAAAGTGATGATTCAGATAGTACCTTCTCCACTAACCTACACACTCTATTTTCACTATCATAACTTATCCAATTTCACAGCTCTCATGAACTGTTTTTACATGTCACAGATTCCCATCCTGAGAACTATCGTTCCTGTGCTTTTATTGAAACTCATCAACAACTTACAGCAGAACCCAGTATACTGTAACCAAGTACACCAGGCCCCAAAGGATTTGCATCATAAGTGTCACAGGATCCTGTCAGGATGTCTAGAAGCTTTGAAGGCAAAATTATACTGCCACCAAAAAGGGGAAAGCCTCACTATTTTAATTCTGTTTTACTTTCTGCCACTATCAATTGAGCACACAGACAAAATTATGTTCACAAAAAAGTGGACAGGAACCTCGATATATCTTTTTACACAAGAAGAGCAGAATCATCATATCCCTCCACAGTTGACACCAAACAATCCATGAGAGCTGTGTAATTGGATGCTATTGGGCTTATTCTGAGCATGCAAAATAGAGCCAGTGGTGCCGAGAGCTGTGTACCGCTGCCTCAGCCCTGCTTGTCTGGTGCCCCACTGCATTCTGAATAAGGGACAAGAACGAGACATCCCCCTCAACTACTGACACCTTTTTTGGAAACGTCAAGAGGGCACCCTATACATCAGAGCTGTATGGACAAAATGAAGTGCAAATATATCCAACATCAACTACACATTTAAAACACAAACTACATTTAGCCATGAGGTTATTTAAATAAATAAAAAAAATAGATTCTGTATTTTAAAGCATTACATTTCATGAAATGTAAAATAATAATAATAATCAGAACTCAAAGTTCCAAAAGTGAACCAGAGCTTGCAGAGACTATCAAATGTGAACTGCTTCTTTAATTTTGATGTTCAGTCCTAAGCCACCCAGTCTTAGGACTCAAAAATGAGATCAGGCTGAGTTGGCACAGACTCTGCCAATGAACATCTGAACAGTCTAAATATGGGTGTGACGGTCCTCTGAGAACGAATGCAAGCAAGGTTCCTTCCACTCTATACATTTCTGCTTTTCCTGGTACTGTGGCTCACACGGCTAAGCACTTGCCCTGATAAAAATGAACTAAATGAGTTTGAATCAACAAATTCACATAAAAGATAGAAAGTTTTATTTTAATTAATGAAAGGATGTCAATGACAAAGCACATTTTTAATCTTTTACAACAATACCCATAAAAGCGAATCTGGTTATGAGTAAAATTATAAACCATCAAACATGTAACTACAAATAGCAAGCATGCATTTTAACTCAGGAGCATTAAGTTGAAAAAACAAAGGAGTGCAGATCCATACAGGTCCACACAGAAACTGTCCTAAGGAGGCAAAATGCAAAATGGCCTTAAAAGACTTGAGTGTCTATGACTGATAGGATAGTTTGAGAGTCAGATTTGAGGGAACACAGAGAATAGAGAAACAAGCAGAGTAAATGTCAAGGGTAAGTGTGACTATATAGGGTTGAGAACAGTCAGTTAAGTTGACGTGTTGGAAGCAGGAAAAATGGGCAAGTAGAGCTTGCATTAGGTCAGAGTATCTCCAAACGGCAGATCATGTGGGGTGTTCCTCTTTGTACAATGGTTAGTACCTACCAAAAGTGGCCCAAGTAAGGACAACCCATGAAACAGAGACATGGGCAACCAAGCTTGCTCCAGACCAGTCAGAGGGCCCATGCTGGCCCCTGTACACCACCGAAAGCACCAACAATGGGCATGCGAACATCAGAACTGGACCATGGAGCAGTGGAAGAAGGTGGCCTGGTCTGATGAATCACGTTTTCTTTTACATCATGTTGACAGCCTAGCACATGTGTGTTGCTTACCTGGGGAAGAAATGGCACCAGCATGCACTAAGGGAAGAAGACAAGTCGGTGGAGGCAGTGTGATGCTCTGGGCAATGTTCTACTGGGAAACCTTGGGTCCTGGCATTCATGTGGATGTTACTATGACATGTACTACCTACCCTGTCACACTGCAGAAATTGTGCAGGAATGGTTTGAGGGACATGACAAAGAATTCAAGGTGTTGACTTTATCTCCAGATTCCCCTGATCTCAATCCTATTGAGTATTTGTGGGATGTGCCGAATAAACAAGTCAGATCCAATGGCTTAACTATCCATTTGTTGTTTGTGCCAGTCAGCCAGTGTGTGGTGTGAATGGAAAAACCTTGTTCATGACAGGTTTGAGCTATAGGGAAGGCTACAGAAAATAAGATAACCACTCTTGGCAAACCTGGTGAGCAGAAAAGCATTACAGAATGCACAACACATTGAATCTTAAAAGATAACACATCTGATCTTAAAAGATAACACATTGAATCTTAGATGATTCACAGAGTTTGTGAAAAGCGCCCCAAATACACTACAAAGTCCAAGCAACAACTTTCTTGGATTTATTACTGCAGTGTAAAAGTGGAAGAGTGGATGTTAAATGACAGGTAACAGGTAAAAATGAATGAATTATGAATTTGCTTTTCATTTGTAATATAAATCTTCAATGACACATTCTATAGTGATGGCCAGTACGTACGACACTTGCCCTGTTGCATGTGACCCTAAGGGAGCTGGACAGCTATGAGGAATTGAATGTGTTTCCTTTTCTCTGCTGTGTTTACAGATGGGATGAGTTAACATGGTCATTAAAAAGTCCAGGCAAGCCTGGCAGACATCTCACTCACATGAGCAGAGACAGAGCAAACACAGAGCTGTTTCAACTTTAGTTCCCCATTTCCCTCTCACCACCCCTCACAGTCAACCATTTTCATCTATGATAAATGAGATGACAAATGTTAATGAGCTGAAATGTAAAAATGAGAATGATAGTCAAGCAGGAAGGATCAAGTGCTAAGGATCAAGCCTGTCCAGCACATGCCATAAGCCCATAGACAGGCCAGTGGCTGCTCAGGGAAACCCCAACTGGCACACTTGGTAGCACCCTACTCCAGTTGCACTCTCTATCTTTCAATCCAAAACACACTGAGCTAGTCAGGTGTACTACGGGTGACTTTGTCTACAGACTTATTAGCATGGTTTTTAATGTCTGATATGTGCCAGGTCAGACATCATAGTAATGATTTCATACAAGCAGAGTCAAATATTAGTCAGGAATTTCAATAGTATTAATCAAACGCTCAAAGATGTTACTACATACAGTAGATTCAAGTTTAACTGTTTAACTGTCACAACCAGGTGCTGTTTAGGGTTCAGTGGCTGCAATCTTTTGAGTTTGCCTTTGTCATCTCATTTAGCACGCACAATTGTCAACACCTCCATCCACTAAATCTAGCCATGCCCTAAAAATGGAGGGTTTCCCAGACAAGATCACATTTTGAGCTGATACTTTACTATTTCAGAACATTCATGTGGTAAGTAATCACTAATGCTCTCATGCCACAGCTTCAGAATTTTTTTTTAATACCATGCATGTCCAATGCCTACTCACTTAAAGGAAAAGATCTATTTTAAATTCCAACATGGAGGAGGAAAGACAGGAAATTGCCCCTCATGCTGGCTTTTCTATTTTCTGCTTGTGTGAAAGTGCCAAAAGACTTGTTGCCGAGGTAGAGGATACCTGATCCATGAGCTGAGGTTGACCATCTCTGGCAAACCATGTGCTGGAGCGTGAGAGTGACTGCAAGATATTACGCAACAGCTTCAGCCATGTCTGGGCCCATCACATGAAGGAACGTGCTGCTTTGGCCCCTTGCCACTTCTGAATGTCTGTGTGGACCATGTTAAAGCCTCAAACAGGCAGATAGAATGATCATCAGTGTCTTTGTATATTGGTCCTGGGCATCTGTTCTCAAACACATAAGAGAAATAAGAGCAGAAGGGATTGCTTATGAGCTTAGACGCATGATGCAGTGAGTTCAAATCCACACCACTGTGACTATTGGCCCCTTGAGCAAGGCCCTTAACCCTCAGTTACTCAGTTATGTAAATGAGATAAATGTAAGTCGCTCTGGATAAGGGTGTCTGCCAAATGACATAAATACAAATTTATTTCACCACTTCTTGATATAACAGGAGAGAAAAATAAAATAACTCAAAATATGATTTTGATGTGTACTTTTTTATTTACCTTTAGTGATCTGAAGGGTTCTGATCTACACTCACACATGTAAGAGGGTATGTGCACACTCAGTGTTGAATGATGGATGTCAGAGCTGAGGAAGAAATAAAACTGAGGGCCCTGTCTTGGCTAAACCCAAGAGTCCTGCTGGCAGGCTTCCATCACAGCTGGTTAGCTGAAAATAGCCAGAGCTGTAACTGAGCCCAAGAGAGCTGGGACTACAGTCTCAGACCAAGGTAAAGATCGTAAAGGTCCTTTCCTAATGAGTAGGGGTTTTTTTTTCAATAACATTTGTTAATAACACAAAAGCAGGACTGCTTTGGTCAAATTTCTTGATGGAAATACCAGGCAAGAAACCCTTCTGTACAGTGTAAATGGTGTAGATCTATCAGGAGAAGATTAGTGCTTGGATTAGTAGGAATTAGTGGATACAGTACAATGCATTGATCATTATTTCATTATTTCTATCTATCTATCTATCTATCTATAGATAGATAGACAGACAGACAGACAGACAGACATACAGACAGACAGACAGACAGACAGACATAGACAGACAGACAGACAGACAGACAGACAGATAGATAGATAGATAGATAGATAGATAGATGCCTCAAACATTCAATGTATCTGCAGTTAACCAAAAAAACATCTATTCTGTTCTCTTCAGTCTATTGATACTGAACCCATGCAATGTGTGTGCATTTAAGTTCAACCACAGCTTTGAAACTTCAGCTGTATTTACTATACAAATATTCCGACATGCAAGACATCATAAAAATAATGTTAATCATATCGATAAACTAAAAAGTGAAAGCTTTCAGTGTTTTATCAAGCATCCACTCATTATGGAGTTACACTTACAGATTATTACAAAGCCTATTACAGAGTTAACATCATCATCAACGTATGAATCAGAGCCTGAGTTTAATCATAGGCATTCAAAACATGAGATGTGAATGGGAACATAGACATATACCAACACGATATAGATTTAGGAGATCATTTTGATAAGCTAAATACATTGTAGGTTGAAATGTTACCGTACTTTATTACAGAGTAATATTACACCACTACAGAAAAAAAATTCATTTATCTTTTTAAATTGTATCTACAAATGGCTATTGTGGCTCCACATTTTTATTCTAGTGAAACAGACCTATATAATAGGCTACTGCCCAAGACCAAGACTAAGACATAGGTATAATCCAGTTTGGCTGGAATGAAGACCTAAAGTCACACCAGGGTTTTTTTTGCGTATAAGTGCAGTAAAGAGTCATAACCGTGAGTCTTTCTGTTCACTCACCATAAGATGCAGCTGAATCTGATGAACGAAAGCCACCTGTGCATATGAGCATTGAAATGGAGAACAAAAGATGCAGAACTAAGTGTGTAAGACAGAATATGGACTCCAGCCCCCACCAATCCATGTCACACAGGAAACCTGGCCTTCCGGCAAACAAGAGAATGTGTATGGAGAGGAACAAGGCCACAGGGGCAGGTAGCAGGCCGGGAGGATGTTTTTGTCATAGTTGGCTGGCAGCACACACCAGCAAGCATGCGTCCATCCTGAGGAAAAGAGCCTGCGAAGGAAACGAAGCTCACGTCACAGCAGAACACAGGAGAAGTCCCTCAACCTGTTGCACACGCAAAACTACACGCACACTCACGCTTCATACATGCAAAAACAAAAAAGTAGTCCAAAACAACAAACATTATTAGTTTGTCTTCAGAAGACAGCTCAAAGCCAATAGCAGTGAAAAGAAGGGACTGGGGTAGGATGAAGATAAATGGATGATATGTGGAGTCAACGTCCGCTCATCAGGAGTCTGCTTACAGTGTCTGATGCCTTTGATGATAGGTGAAAGGAACAGATCGCCAACGCAGTCCTTCCTGTAGGTTAGTGTGCAGGGAAAATATCAAACTCAGTTTGAGTATAATTATACACTCTCATGCCACAAAAAAGACTCCCTTTACTGACTGTGACAAAATCATCTTGGTGTATTGAAAGGCCCGTGATAACAAGTTAGCAATAACAGGATGTTTACGAAAGCATTCAGCTTTAAGTGAATGAACCACAAGCTCTTTCTACGGAAGCATGCAGATATAAGGATGATAGAGGAAAGTAGGAAGGCTGGCTACATCTCACTGAACCAAAATAGTCTGCTCCAAACAAACTTACCAACTGATTAGGGTCTGCCACTTATATATAGTCAGATTAATACAAGACAGACCACAAGAATCTCATAGCTGGTTACACTGGTATTAGTATTTACAATGCAGTCAAAGTATATACAGCCTTAGTCTGAGAGTGCTTACTGTAGATACAGTATTGATATGCAGATATAAGGATGATAGAGGAAAGTAAGAAGGCTGACTATATCTCACTGAACCAAAATAGTCTGCTCCAAACAAACTTACCAACTGATTAGGGTCTGCCACTTATATATAGTCAGATTAATACAAGACAGACCACAAGAATCTCATAGCTGGTTACACTGGTATTGGTATTTACAATGCAAAGTATATAAAGCCTTAGTCTGAGAGTGCTTACTGTAGATACAGTATTGATATGCCATTGTAATTGAGTCAAGAGGAATTAGGAATTATGTAGGAATGAAATAACATTTTATATTTACAGGGGATGGTGAAGGTTTTAATAAGAGATATGTCAGGTAACCCTTTACTACAAAATACTACAAAAATGTGCTTGTTGAAGGAGGTTTAGGATGAACAATAATTTACAGAAATATAGTGTTTCCTAGTCAATAGATTTCTGGAAAAAGACTTGAATAATTGAGATGAATATGATCTTCCACCATATTGACTGGAACGTGAGAGTGAGTGAAACATGGTGCTAGTTAATTTGTGACTGAAAACAACAACATGATCAAACTATGAACTGAATGTAAGTGCAAACATGAAACATGCTTTTTGAATTTGATTGAAAGTATTTTTTTACTGTTGTTTAAAGGCAATTTGGTTTCTAGTGTTGTTCTGTGCTGTTGCAAGTCAGGTGGTGTAAAGGGTCCAGGTGCAGTTGACACAAAGGCACTGGTGGTTTCTGACACGTACTAACAAGGACAATCCTTCCTCTTGCCATATATTGGATAGACAGAGCTTCAGAAATTCTCCTTGTTTTGCTAAAGATGGCATTTACAGACTTTCTTGCTGCGTCTGATATTTCTTCTGCCATCAGTGCTTGCAAAGGTAAGGACGCATTTGTGTCATTTATATGTATCAATGTTTTAAGTTTGAAAAACACAAATAAACTTTAAAATAAGTAATTATTTTGGGGTAATTTTGTGTTTTTGAATTTGCCTAATTGAAACTTTTCACATTTCAGCAAAAGATTCCTTCAGCCCAAAGACGTTTTTTGCAACCTTGGGTCTATCCAAGAAGTCTCCATCTGAGATAGAGAAGGTTTTTAAAATGCTTGACCAAGACAAGAGCGGATTTATTGAGCAGGATGAGCTACAGTTGAGTGTATTTCCATTTCCACAAGTGAACTTTTACCATGAACACAATTTCAACATCTAGTGTTATAAATAATGCTTCTCACATTACACTACTTTCTCCTTTCTGCTTTCACTCTAGATTATTTCTGCAGAATTTCTCAAAGGGGGCAAGGACTCTCACCGCAGCTGAGATGAAGGCCTTCCTAGTGGCTGGAGATATGGACGGGGATGGAAAGATTGGCTGGGAAGGTACGTTCAAAGAATTATCATATTTTATTATGAACAATTAACTTCTAAGTTTATCATAAGGGATAATAAATCTTGCTTTCCTCAGAATTTTCAGCCCTTGTGAATGATTCTTGAGCCCAGATCCGCCAAACAACTCTGGAGAAAGAAACATTGCCGAATGTTTACTTTGAGATGAGAAATGAATAATAAATGTTATATAAAATTGTATTCATAATTAATTTCTAATAATAATATATAAATGGAAATGATCTTGTACTTATATTTCAGTGTCACTATTGTGCATGGTTTTGAATATCTATAACATGGTAATAAATTAAAAATATTTAAACCAAGTCTGTTTGAGTCATTGACATTTCAGTGTGTCTTAGACACATTTTTAAAAAAAAAGCATTTCTCTAAAGGAGGTTTTCTAAGACTGTATGCCAGGTGACCAGCTACAGATAGCAGTCATGAGAGATGATACGCGACCTTGTAATAGAATATTTGAGAAATGACATTGAGAGTATACACACACACACACACCACAGGCAAAAGTGATAACACAGCAATAATGAATATCTCTCGTATCTCTTGACCATTCTGGAGACGGATCCATTTCAGTCCTTGAACTGCCATCTGACACAGAAGTTAGAATGAGAAAATGCCTGTAATATGAAACATATAGAAGCACAGTTACTGGCAGAAACACTCAAGCCTGTTTAGATATTTGTATAGGATATTTAGGAGTTTTTTGGATAGGCTTGTTCATCATATAATTCATGCATGTTTAGTGATGTGACACATTTACATTTGCAGTATTTAGCAGACATGCTGTAAAAAATGCACAATTGTGCTTATTTAACTGAAAATAGTAAGTTAAATAAATGACAGTACAGATATTGTTCTGTTAACTTAATATTTAAAGTTCGGTGAAGTAAAAATTTTGAGTGTAACCAGTTAACTGTGTACTGTGGCGCAATGAACTAATGAATAATGAATAAGAAGGTTAGATATTGTCTAATACGTGACTGCAAAAACAAACAATAAATGTACTTTCACTACTTGTTTACTTTCATTACATTCATTCATTTTTTAATCTAAAAATATAAATACATGATTTTTTTTGAATATGCACACTTTATCACTTGTTTTGAAACGGTTTTGCTGCAGACCTCAGTCTTTTAATATTGTCTCTATACATTTTATCTGTGTTTGAATTTTTATTTCTGAAAGGCATTTCAAATTCAACTGTTTAATCGAATTAAATGGTAAAACAATATGAATGTATCAAAAAATGAATGAATAACGAATGAAAATTAATGAATGATTCGGATGGCACTTAAATAAATAATGATATCTCTTGACTCCATAATAAACCTATTAGAATTACAGCTAGAGTGTGTGATTTTGGAGAAACCAGCAAGAGCAGATTAAGCTAGATTTTGAAAGCATCCAACTGAAATAAATCACACCCCCTGTCTTTAGGGCTCACGCCAAAGTTACACCTCCACAACACATGAATGTTCTCTGTCTGTAGGACAAATCCAGGAAAAAAGAGAGTATGGGGAAGAGAAGACAATCTCATGTCTCATTCACATGGAAGAAATGCCTGCGTTATAGCTATGACAAACATTTATTACCTCACCAACCTCCCTCTCTCTCTCTCTCTCTCTCTCTCTCTCTCTCTTAACAAAAATCTATATTTTGCATCTATATTTATAAGAACTCCCTACATGCACACTAATTTCACATTCCAAGTTAGCCAGCTGTTTCACTTCCAGTGTTCAACAACATGCTAGCTGTGTTGTACAGAAGAAAAAACATATGATTCCATTAGCCAACTTTTTAAACAAAACATCAATTTTTAATTAATTAGCCATTAAACATGTCTGTAAACTTAACACATTTTAGTGCGTCTACCTCTCATCTGAGCCTGCTGGACATTTTACCTTGTTAATGCAGAATGTCTCTGTCTAAACCAGCAAAATGGTGAATGCCACACCGCTGCTTCGTAGTAAGCTTCTCAATTAGTTTCCTCAGCTGGAGGATCTCCTCTCTGAGAGACATGTTTTCATCAAGAGCTAAGTCGAGAACTGTGGGATTCGGAGCCATAGCACAATCATAATCCTTGGGGATTATATCAGCCTCCTTGCCCGGTGTGTCACCCTCCATATTTCGCTCTCTTCTCTCCCACATCCTGGTCTTAAAAGTGGAACAAGGAAAATGTTTCAGTCAATCAAAGAACTGACTTTGCTGTATTTAGGCCTGACAGTGAGACACACAGCAATGTTCAGCTGTAGTGCTTTCAATTCAGTGAAACTTAAACTTCTGTTTATGAAACATGATAAATAATAAAAAAAAAATATATAGATTTTACCACAAGTACATCAGTACCACTGTGTGGATATAGCCATTTACATACTCTAGCTTTAGAAACATGTCTTGTGAAAGACTCTGGTCATGTATTGAATGCACATGTAGGGTAGGTATGTAGGTAGGCATGTAGGATTTGTTTTCTGTCAGAGCACGTTATTTATAGACTGCTATCTAAAAATGATATTTAAAAAATAATAAAAACTCCTACTAGACAATAATGCATACCCTAACTTTAACATTAAACTGCCTTTCTTGCTTTATGCAAAATTACAGGTGCCCGTGGCAAAATATTGTGTTTCTCACAAGAGCTTAGCACATTACCCATTTTGAAAACCTATAAATAGCCCTATATGACTACTGGACATTTTTTCGAAACTACTGCCAACCTAAGCATATGGTGTCCGTTACAGTGCTTGAGACAAGGGTATAAATGCGGGAGAAGGCAGTCCTGGCCAAAGCCATCTGCCACATCTGTTGTAGAGAGCAGCAGCACAAAGGTGAGGCCCATCACTGCACACTCATCTCGCCACCATGGAATACACATAACGAAAAGAGGAGCAAAAACTTGCTGGAGGATGCAAACGGATCTACTTCTGTGGGATCTTCTTTATTCTAAGCTATTATCTTATCAAGGATTTTTATCTGCTGGATTTTTATCTGAGATTGCTAGCCTAAGCTTCCCTCATTCGTGGTGTGATAGGAAATTTGGGGTGAGGGGTTTAAGAGTCCGATAAATTTAAATGTGTAGATCTGTATTAAATCCAACAGTGTTCATATGCCTGCAGTATTTATATCAAGATCGTATGTAAAGCTTATGCTAGGCACAGGCACAGTGATTGTTAAGTGACGTCTAAATAGGTTTTCTTGCCACGACTTCCAGTTCAGACTTACATGAAGACTCTGACACTGAGGATTTTACTCTGTAGACTTGTATTTGCTACAGTTCTAGCCTTAATACTTTATGCCAGTATGGTATGCAGGGTAAAGGCTAAAAATCATGTGCATGTCTTTTAACTCTGACATTTAAAGTGACTTCCCTTTCTCTTATTGATTCACAGATATCTAAAAAATGGCCTTCGCTGGAATTCTTAAGGATGAGGATGTGGCTGCAGCCATCAGCAGCTGCTCTGGTAAGACATTCATGTAACTGTGCTGTTCATTCTACAGTCTTAGAAAATCCTTAAGGATTCTTTATAGTCAGCAGTGATAGGTTTCCAATTGGGCTCTAACTGGAGCGTATTCTCTGGAAGAGAATCCCTCTACCTTTCCCCCAGTTAACCCTTTACTCTTCTAAATAGATCCTTTTTCACCAAAGACTGCAATGTCTAGGTTTCTAATCAGGCTATAAATTCAATAATAATAATAATTCAGAATAGAAACCATTTGGAAACACTTTACTTAAACGTTGTTTCATTTGACTCCTTTTAAACAAGCTTGTAGTGGCAAAAAAAAAGAGGAAGAAAAATAAAAACTAACAAGTGGAATTCCTCCCTGTTTTCTAGCTCCTGACAGCTTCAACTACAAGACCTTCTTTGCCAAGGCTGGCCTGTCAGCAAAATCTGCAGATGATATTAAGAAGGCCTTCTATGTAATTGATCAGGACAAGAGTGGATTTATTGAGGAGGACGAGCTGAAGTAAGAATCACACATTTGCACATATCAAACATTGATCTGTAAATCCATTGCTGCTCTTTTTTCAGTGCAAATGAATAGAATTATGTTTGTTGTGCCTGTAAAACCCTGCTCTTTTTCCTTTCAGACTGTTCCTGCAGAACTTCTCTGCTGCTGCCAGAGCTCTCACTGATGCTGAGACCAAGGCTTTCCTTGCAGCTGGTGACAGTGATGGTGATGGCAAAATTGGAGTTGAAGGTATTTAATTACAGATTAGTAGTAAAGGAAATCCTGCTAGTGTCATAACCTTAAAATGATAAAAAAAATGACAACACTGGACCCATAATATACTATGAAATTGGAAGATTAGTGATAATATATAACAATGCAAAACATTTTTCATTCTTCACACAGTTTGAACAAGGCTTCAGAATATCTAATCTTAAAATAGCGAACAGAAGACTGCTACAGTGCATAGCCGGCACCACGGCATAATAGCAAAACCATCTTACACACTTGATTATGAACTGAACCTACTGCCAGGGTATTGCCAATGTTTGTGCACCTTAAGTAATCGTGTACCTTAATGTTACCAAAACGTCTAATCTATTTATTAAGTATATTTATATTAGCTCTTACAAGAAAATCTACAATTCTAAGTATAATTGAGTGTAGGCACACTCTTAATGCTACTTATTGGGCTGATACATCATGTATTATTGATAGACCAAATCTACAATTAAATCTCATTGTTTTATTCTTATAAAAGCTCATGCAAATGTGTCTTTCATGCAGAATTTAAAGCTGGTTCTTAATAAAGCACACGTGTAATTCTTTGATGATAGATGTAAACCATAGACTGTTTTATTAATTGCTTGTTTCTCTTGTTTTCTGTCCAACAGAGTTTGCTTCCCTTGTGAAGGCTTAAGCACTCACAGACTCCCTTTCTTTTTTCTTTTTTGGAAATAGGTCTCTATAATTTAATAGAGCCCCTGGCTCCAATACTTATTTAATTTTTTTTTTATATATATATGTATTTATTTATGACATCCCAGAACTCCTCACTGCAATAAAAAAAAAGTCTTAAAAACTATTTATTGCTCATGTATTGGTTGTTAGGAATGTAATTATGTAAAGAGCATAACAAATATAAAATGCCTTTTGCACTTTTGACAATGAAATAAATTTGCATTTGGTGTACAGCTGTCATCTGTTGATTCTCTAACACACATAATCTTGCACGAATCAGCTTGATATACATTTTTATACAAGAGAGATACAGAAATATGGAACTTATTTAGTTCTTCCATTCCGTGTACATGGCACATGGTGACACAGTGAATACACATTCAATTGGGATAATCCCAATCCCAAGTATAGTTAAAGAGAATAACAGTAAACCTATTACAGCCAGAGATTTCCAGCTCTGCCTCTGGCATGGGGCGACTGAGCAGAAGGAATGTACAGACGTTTCAACATGAGGGTCCACACAGGATTGCTAAGCAGCATTTCTCTATACACACTCGGCTACATTACTGTACAGGCATCACTTGCATGTGTCTATAATTATCCGAGACAGATCAGTAACACTGTGCATGTATGTAGTACATACATGAGGTTGGTGTTGCTATACTAGTTATGTCTTACAGGGAATTATTTTTTACAAGGCTTTATTTTCGTCGGTCAGCTCAATTTTTATTAGAACACAAGAATACATGCCTTCTTATTTGTAAAACTTAGATCGTTGTGCTGCATCTTGGACATTTCTTGACATGTAAAAAGACTTCTGTAATCTTTCTTCACATTGCACATCTGGAAATCTCTTATATTATCGAATTGAAAGGGATTATTTTGAAGGCTAAGCTTCAAAACTGAGTTCTTTTCAATTAACAAATCTCTCAGACAGTTTGTCACCCTCCTAAAAGCATGCAGGCTGCCATTTAAGTTGTTTCAGGCAGGTTGCATGTACGTGTTAAGCTTAAAGTCTAAAATGGAAAGAAATAAATTTCTGCTCTCAGAGAAGGATCACGGCAAGCAGGTCGATTTAGCATACTTTTTCAATTAAATAAACAAATGAATAAACAACCAAGCAATCAAGCAAAGCAATAAAAGACAGACAGACAGACAGACAGACAGCCAGCCAGACAGACAGACAGACAGACAGACAGATAGATAGATAGATAGATAGATAGATAGATAGATAGATAGAAAGATAGATAGATAGATAGATAGATAGATAGATA
>JAOTRJ010000055.1:15600626-15617667 GCA_028564905.1 Leptodoras praelongus
CACTCACTCACTCACTCTCACTCTCTCTACCTTTCTCTCTCTCTCTCACTCTCTCTCTCTCTCTCTCTCACACTCTCTACCTCTCTCTCTCTCTACCTCACTGTCTATCTCTCTCTCTACCTTTCTCTCTCTCTCTCTCTGTCTATCTCTCTCTCACTCTCTCTACCTTTCTCTCTCTCTCACTCTCTCTACCTTTCTCTCTCTACCTCTCTCTCTGTCTATCTCTCTCTACCTCTCTGTCTCTCTCTCCATTTTTTGCTTTCAGTATAATTGATTGCAATTAATTACATATCACTGATTACTACTCAGTGTCTTACAAAGTGAATATTACATGTAGTAGTATGTATTTATGACCATTTCTGTACTCTTTACTCTAAATATGAAACATTTCTTTTTTAGCCTGCTCCTGCATATTTATGTACAGCTTTAGCTTTTTTGTATAAACTGTTTCACTGAGTGTGCAGTGTTAAATACAATAAAAATAAAAGTAAATAAACCCTCACAGATGTTATGTGAACGCAAATGTTTTTTGTCCCTTTGCCCTCAGATTGTGATTTTAAATGATTGACTTTAAAAATATATATTTATTGCTATTATTATTATGAAACTCATTTTAATGCCATAAGTTATTTATTTCACATATTTATTCAGAATTAGATTTTGGTCTCACTAAATCAATTCAAGCCATTGAGTCATGGTCTGATGTGTTAAAAGAGGACAATGTGGTGCGAGCGTCTTTATTAATGTTTATGATAAAATCATATCCCATAGTCTACAGCTGTTACCTACAGCAGTGAGGAATGTCAGGAGTATGGTATAAAAGATAAGATAATTTACTCATAGCAATGACCATCATAAACTGTCTATAATTTTAATAATAATTTTACTTTGTCTATAAATTAATACACCTTTTTAATAGCTGTCTTTCATGTTAATACTGTTAAATAACAGGTTTTGCTCATATAATGCAAAATTATTTCAATTTTTTTAACACATTGTAACTAGCCTGACATTTTGAGCATCATTTAGTGCAGACAAAATATTTTTTGTGAGCCTAATGGGCCTAATATTTGATTTAATAGTTGAATTTGATAAAGATCCAGAGAAAACTAAACTATATGTTAGATTTTAATGTTATTTTAAGTGTTTAGAGTAAAACCCAGGGGGCAGGGGTACACAGTTGATGTATGAGTGTATCAGCTGTGTATCCTAAGAAGAGCACTGCACTTCGGGTGTCCTAGGATAAACTAGATTAAAACTTGATGAGGCCATTGTTAAAAAAAACACAGCCTGGGTAAGTGAAGGACACAACCGCTTTCTCAGTTTATGTAAACACATGCAAATGTAATTATCCGTGTGATCTACCCACTGTGACTGGCATCCGAACAGGCACTGAAGGAATAACGCGTTAACTCATTTAAATACCTTTATCACAAAAGCGTTTCGTTTCACTTAAGACAACGAAACAATGATCTGGTCTATAGTACAACACAGTGTCGGACATTTTGGAGGCTCGTGCTGCCAGGCGCAGACCGCAGGCCCGGTGCTGGTTGGTTAAAACCTGCTGCCTGTTACCCGGATGTAGCAGTGGGGAAACTACGTCATTGTTCACCGCCGGACGCTCTATGGATATTATAATGGACGAACACAACTAGATAATTATTAATAAAATCACAGGTATGTTCAGTATTTGATTTTAATATTATACATGATCGTTATGGGGACCACTATAGGCGCCGTGGAACTCTAACGTGCCTGCGGGAGAACAGTAAGGGCCGATTGGTGCGGTGAGTTTGTGATGTCGGTGCGGAGTACGCTAGCTAGGCTAATGTTCCTGGGCTAAAGCGCACCGGCGAATTTTAAATCTCGTGCCCCTCCTATTCTGAAGTCCACCAGCTTCCCCGCGCACACCTTCAAAAATGATGCGCTGATATAAGCGCCGCTTTTTGACCCTACATTTGCATGTGTAGTTGCTGTCGTTGGCTGGGGTTTGTGGCAGCCAGGCGCAGGGGCAGTTGTCTCGTGTTCAGCCGCGCTGTTCCACACGTCCAGGGCGGCATAATACCGTCCTGAACACGGCGGCAGGAAGCCTAGGCCACCAGATGGCGTACTGTTTATGACCCCCTGTGTAGTACAGCAGTACCGATGTCAAGCTGGGTCCTATAATAGTACAGTAACACGCGCCCGGGATTGTGTAACACACGTTTTTGTTTCGCCGTCACCATGGCGTTCACAGCACACCGAAATCCGGTGCACACACGCGCGCCGAGAGGCACGTGGCGCAGTTTATCGCGCATTTGCCTTTTTCTTTGGTATTTCGTCAAGAATACAAAATGTGGGGGTGATTACGGATGATTCGGAGCTGTTTTCAGTACGAGGCCTGGGCCGTTCAGGAAAGCCGGAGCTAGCTTAGCCTCCTGGAGCCGCCGGGCTGTAATCGGAGGCGTTTCGCTTCTTGCACTGCGCGGCTCCACCACTGCACTGCGTCCTCATGTTAAAACGCCAGTTAGCTGTCCGGTAGCTAGTCGGTATGTCCAAAATGTAGATAGCCGTGTGCTGTGCTGTGCTGTGCTGTGGCCTCGTTACAGTCTGAGGCCGTGACAGAACGGCGCAGGTTCATAATCATGGCTAATGCTAGCCTGCTCGGATACTGTCATATAGCCAAGCACTTCCATAGGTCACACACCAGCCATTCATTACACATTATGTACATTCAGGAGTGTCTCCAGTGCTGGCTCTGTGTTTTTTTTGTAATCTACAACAGCGTTGCATGTTTGAAGTTCAAGGTTTCGCTAATGTCGACATTCCGCCTGTGTTTCCTGCTAATCACGTGGTGCCCCGGTAGCGGAGCAGGGTACACACTGCACTACACGAGCACACCCCCGTTTCAGGAAGCAAATCCGCGGTTCACATGTCATATAGTTGGGTAAATCTTCAATAACGCCCGACTTTCTTTAGGAATGACTAGTACCAGACAGCTTTTCTGCCTCCAGCTGTTAAAATGCAACCCTGCATGACATCTGTAAGATATTACACTATTAGCTAAATACTTATCTATAAAAGTGCTTGTTTATTTTACCTTCCTGGAGTTTCATTATATGATGTATGGATGTGATGACTTTACTGACACGTTACCTCACGCTTTTTAATGTATTGCATGGGCAGGGAAAAAATGTATTTAGTGTAAACCTTTCAATTCTATGAAAAGTGAATGTACGCTATATAATATGTATGTCCTTTTTACAGAAATGAATGATGACTATAGTTGACAAAGCTTCAGAGAAATCTGACTTTGAGTCAGCACAGTGCAAGCACTCCAGCTCCCTGGCTCCTGTCTCCTCCGGAGGTGTGGACGACGGCAGCTCCAGCTGGAGTGAGGACTCTTCTACTGCTGAGCTTTCCAGGACCATGGCTACCTGTGTGGCCCCCAGCCTCGAAGTTGCTGTGTACGGAGGCACCACAGCACTTCCTGCTGAGAGGCCCAACGAACAAGGCGAGTACTTTCACACTTTACTTCTTGTTACAAGCTTATCCAGTTATGTGTCGTATGTGCAGGGAAAGCTCATAAATCCTGATTTGTCTGCTTTGTCCTGCAGTGGTCATGAGTTGTAGTGATGGCATTCCTCTACCCCAGAAGATCCTGTTTCCATCAGAACGTCTCAGCTTGAAATGGACCCAGGTCCATCGCATTGGAGCAGGTCTCCAGAACCTTGGCAACACATGCTTTCTGAATTCAGCTCTTCAGTGTCTTTCATACACTGCACCTCTTGCCAACTACATGCTGTTGAGAGAGCATTCCAAAACATGTGGGTCATCACGTCCTGCTGCATTGATTTCTCATGTGTTTGTTGTTCTACGATTCTAATTGTTGCTGTGGTTTCCCTCAAAGGTCACGAGCCTGGATTTTGTATGCTGTGTACGATGCAGAATCACATCATCCAGGTGTTTGCTAATTCGGGGAATGCCATCAAGCCCCTTGGCGTGTTGCATGAACTAAAACGTGAGTACACACCTCCTGGTGAATGGAAATAATAATATACTGTTAATGTTTGTCTTGAAGCATTCTTAAACGTGTTTCCGTTTGTATGATTTAGGGATTGCCAAGCATTTCCGGTGTGGGAATCAAGAGGATGCCCATGAGTTCTTGCGGTACACAGTAGACGCTATGCAAAAGTCCTGCCTACCTAACAATAAGTGAGTCCTGCTTAAAATATAATCAAATCAGCCTGGTGCAACGTTTAGTATTAGTGCTTGCACACGTGTTGACCTTTTGGGCACCTGGTATACTGCTGACTCTCTGGGCTGCAGCCTGACAAATTTAGGGGGTGACATACAGTAATAACATAGATATAGTTTAAAAATGTAAATCCACTTTCCTGTATGTTTTGTTTAGGTAAAGCTGTTTGATTATGGTTGAGTATTGTTGAACCCCAACTGAATTTCCATAATCTCTGATTGTGACATTTTCATTTTATCAGATTGGACAGGCACACGCAGGCCACTACTCTGATCCATCATATATTTGGAGGATATTTGAGATCCAGAGGTTAGTTTGCAATTATGCACTCTGCCTTATTTTATGCATTACAGACAACTGCTAGATTTTAACATTTATGTCGTATGCATTTTTATTAGTCGTGCTGTTTGTAAATATGGTAAAGCAGATAGAGTGAGTAACTGGATTATCTCTGTTTCCACAGTGAAGTGTATGAACTGCAAAGCGGTATCAGACACATTTGATCCTTATTTGGATATTGCACTGGACATCAAGGTAACATTTACTTTTGGGGGGAAAAACAATGCTAGTCTTATTGAATGTTTACTACTGCTATAGACCTTATATTGTAGAAGTGAGCTGCCCCATATAGCATAAAAGAAGTGGTGTTTACTTGTGCTGTCTTGCAGAATGCCCCAACTATTACCAAGGCTCTTGAGCAGTTTGTTAAGGCTGAACAGTTGGATTGGGAGAATGCATACAAGTGCAGCAGGTATGTGTCGCGTGTTACATCTGAGCCCACAGATACAGGATAACAATATAGACAAGAATAAGTTACTGCTGCATAAAGTGTAAACTCTGTTATCCATTCTGTTCTACCTGTAGTTGTAAGGAAATGGTTCAAGCCTCGAAAAGATTAAGCATTCACCGCAACTCCAATGTGCTCACCATCTGTCTGAAGCGCTTTGCCAACTTCAACGGAGGCAAAATCTCCAAGGTAAGTATTTCCAGTACATATTTTAATATGGCTTGACATGTCATTGTAATGTACAAAGAAATATATATTAAAAAAATCTTTCTCTGCACAGGATGTGAGATATACTGAGTATCTTGACTTGCGGCCCTACATGTCTCAGTCTCACGGAGAGCCGCAGATTTATGGGCTGTACGCTGTGCTGGTGCATTCGGGCTTCAGCTGTTATGCCGGACACTACTACTGCTATGTAAAGGTGAGATGTGCTGCACACGTTCAGCTCTCAGCATTTATGAATAATCTGATGGTGCTGATGGATGGACTGATGTGGTGCTGATGCTTTGTTTCAGGCAAGTAATGGCCAGTGGTATCAGATGAATGATTCTTCAGTGACACCCACTGACATACGATCTGTGCTGAACCAACAAGCATACCTGCTGTTCTACATCAAGCAAGGGTATGTTGTCTGTTGTACTTATTAATGCTTAATTAGAAATATAAATACGTTTTAATTAAGTTGTAGTCTGTGGTTGTAAAAAAAAAAAAATAAAAATAATAATAATAAATCCCTTCTGTGATTTTATTTTTAGGTCTGCAGATCTGAAAAATGGAGATTCGAACCAGATGGGTTTTACTCCAGGCCACTCATCCCCCCGGCCAGTTGCAACATCCAAGATAAACGGGCATTCTTATACCTCCTCATCTGTAATTGGTCCACAGCTCCCTCCTCATATGGCAAAGGTATAGCCACAGCATGATCAAAGAACTTTTTATTGACTTTTAATTGGGATTTTTATTAAGAAAATCCCACCTTTCACATCCATCAGATCCACCTTGGGTAGCTATTTTGCTTATTTGTTTATTTTGCTTATTTGCAGAATAACGCATATGTCAATGGCAATGGCTCCTCAAAAGAGTATCACAGTGGCTCAAAGCCCAGCAGCAGTGACGTCGGTGGCGTGAACAAATCCGCCCCCACTCTGTCATACTCCTCCACGTCATCCTCTGCTTCTCATCAACCCGTCCATCCCACGAGCATCCCAGAGCCACAGAAGAGGCCCAAGATGAGCTTTGTCGTTGGCTACGGAAAGATGGCGCGGGGTAACCGGACCCCATCAACCTCCAGCAGCTCATCTTCATCAGCCAGCTATTCTTATCCACAGTCCTCATCCTCTACCTCAAAATTCCAGCGGTCCAAGCAGGTCAACGGCACATCCTCATACCGCAGTGCTACATTCCTGGTTCCCTACGATGAGGAATCATCTGAGGAGTCTGACCAGGACAGGAGAGTCTTGGAAAATGGTACTGCTAAGCCTTCTGGTGTTGACAAGGTAGACAGTGGGAATGGTGGCATGCACAGCCCCCATTCTCATAGTTCAAGCTCACTCTCACCTGAGACAAACGGACCTAGCAGCTTCTCAGAATCTCACACGGGTGCAAATGGGTCGGGACATGGGTCCCTGAATGGCCATCACAAAGTCAACGGCTTCAAACATTCTGACAAGGTATGAAACTCGCTCACTTTCTTAGGCTCCTTCTCAGTGATAGTTTGCCATTCTAATGAAAACAATGGATTGGCGCCCTGTCTACGGTTGTTCCTGCCTTGCACACTAAGCTGCCGGCTAGGCACCGGCTCTCCCGTGACCCTGAATAGGAATAAGCGGTTAAGATAATGGATGGTTGGATCGATGGATAAACAATTTTTTTGTGCGTTTTATTTCTCTTTTTACTTTTTACTGATGTTAGTATTTCTCTAGTTACCTAAAACATTTTCTACATTAAAATGTCTGTTAATATCCTTTGGTTGGTGTTTTTTTTAGGCATCAGACAGTCCAACTTCTGAATCTTCCATAAGTGACACTAACAGTTTGGGCTCCCAGAATGTATCAATGTAAGTAAATTTTCCTAATCACCAAAATCACTTTATCTTGCTGCATGCTGTACTCGGAAATCTTACTATTTTTATTTTTGTCTGTACAGTTCAAAGTCAGAGGGCCTATCCTCCTCATCACCCTCCGCGGAAATGGCTAAACCACTCACTGACCCTCACACTCAGCATGTCTCGCACCCAGCACCAAGTGGAGACACACAGGCACTGGCTAAGCCAGCAGAAGTAATTCAGACAGCCTTAACAGAGGCATCAAGCCAAGTGAAGGCCACACCAGAGTCAACTTTGAGCAATCACAGTCTCACCCATCAGGCAAGTGATGAACCTACATCACCAAACAGAAGCAAGATGGAGCCAGAGACTGTCAATAGCACGAATGACAAAGAAGACATGAAAATGTGTCAGACAAGCAAACCCAGCACTTGGGAAGGAAAAAGACCACCTGAGCATCAAGAGCATGACGGAGATTTAAAACAGCCGCATGTTTCTACTGCCACAAAGGACAGAGACAGAGACACGGAGAGCCATCGTAACTACAGAGAGCCCAAGAACAGGAGCAGAGAATGGTATGGACATGGCCATCGGCCAGAGAGAGAGTATTATCCGCATAAGGAGCGCTCCTGTAGTCGCCACAGAGATAAAGAGGTAGATCGCTACTCGGACAGATATGCGTACCATCGCCGAGACCACTACTACAACAGAGGTCAAGATGAACGGTCACGGGATATGAAGCGGGGCAGGAGATACCAGAACTCTCACCGCTCTTCAAGCCACTATTATAGAGAGCTGGCCTGGCGCCGTGCACACGAAAACAGTCGTGATGGACGGCACTACAACGGAGAGCAGAGCAGCAATAGAGCAAAGCCCTCCTCTCCACGTTCCACCAGCCCCTCGTCCCGGGACAATCCCAGAAAACACAGTTTGTCAAGTGGACACAGCACGTCCGAGGACCGCAGTGTCAAGAAAAACAAAAAATCTAAGAAGAAAAATAAAAACAAGCACAGGTAAGCAAACGTCTTTTTCCCCCCGTTGTCTGATTTGCGACACAGAAGTGTCCCTGTAGTAATTAGTTCTAACTAACATCGCTTACATTCTGCAGGGGTTCAGAAAGGGATGTGTCCAATAAGAACCGGGACAGCATCTCCTGCCGACACAAAAAGAAGAAGAAAAAGAAGAAGAGGCACGAGGTGGAGGACAGACCTCGCAAAGAGAAGCAGTCCACCCTCAGCTCAGACAAGCATGACTGGAACGGGAGAAATGGCGAGGAGAGGAAGAGACATAAATGCCAGCGCAGCCCTGACCAAGACGGTTCTTCTCACCATACCAAGCAGTTACGCACCGAGGACCATCGCCAACTCAATGGTCAATCAGGTATGCAACATGATTTTATGAAGTAAGACCATTTGGTTTGATGTAGTCATTTTTCCTAAAGTAAGTGTTTAGGACAGTTTCCTAACTTGTGCTGTGTCTGTGTTGCAGATGGTGCCGTAAACCAGTACAATGGATATGTCCAAGGGTTCTGTCATAACGAAATGGATAACAACAGTGAGAAGATATTCTTAGGTGGAGGAGAAACTGGAGAGACAGACCCTGTCCTATGCAGATGTAAGTGCATGTTGTTTGTACGGAGCATGTAGTTCTTGGGCAATTCATGTAGTGTTCTTGAGCTGCTTTTTCTCACAACGCAAGACAACCAGATTAAAGCAGAACTCTGTTTTTTTTTTTTTTCACAGAAAACAGCAAAATCTGGAGACCTGCCTCAGACCTAAGGTGAGATATTGATGGTAGTAATATGAGTATTTAGGATTATCTGAATGGTAAAATAAACTAAGATGTATTTAGTTATATGTAGATATAATTCATACTTATGGTATTTGTTATCTCTCTTTCTCTCCCAAAGGATCTTTGAGGACAAGGAAAAGCTAAAAGAAAGCTGAATTTTGTTAAAATTGTAAAGGTGCTTTATTCAATAAAGACATACTGTATTTTTTGCAGCAAAAATGCTTTAATTCTTTTTTAGGGTTAAGAATTTTTTTACCATGCTGTACAGCTGAACTTTGAAGAAAAACTCAGTGAAAAATGTAAAAAAAATTAAAATTAATATATACACTTAAACCGGAAGAAGAAGCCTGGAGCTTTAACATCGAAATTGCTGCTCAGACATAGACTCAGGACTTTCTCACTTGTGAAGATGACACACATTCTCCCTTTAAGGACACATACCTGGGAGGAATGAAAAAAGTGAACTAAAATGCTGCATAAAAGTGGAAAGACTGTCTCTTGGCTGCAAGCTATGATGTCACCGTTTTCACATTTCTGTTTAAAATCTCAACGAAACAGATTCTTTTAGTGCTTTGTGTGCACTTACACCACAGTCAACCTGGACACACTTGACATTTTCTGCCTACTTTCCACGTTCTTTTCGTCATTTCTCCTAAACTCGAGACCGGCAATCTCCAGGATCCATCTAATGGCATTATACCCTCTTTTACAATTTTCTTCACATAGGAAAAATGTACATTGCATTATATCATGTATGGCTGTGGATTATTTTGTGTGTAGGTTTTTAATCTTTGTTTTCATGTTCAAATACTGTGAATTTTAAGTTCAACTGTACTATCAGTTATTCTTTTGCAATCCTGTATCAGGAGTTCAGTATAAACACTTCTTTTAGAAAAACCACTCAGCATAATGTAGGCCATGTTCTAAAATATTTCCCCCTTTTTTGACAGAAATAAGTGAAAATGGTTATATTTAAATCTTACATTTTACTGTAGCATGTTGAAAAATTCTACGTTGTACATTCTATATTAATTGAGAGGGAATAGGCCTTAATGTCTACAATTGTAATATTTTCTCAGTATGTTTACAGATTTTTGTTTGGGGATGAATGGATGTGTGTGATGATGGGTTGAGTGTTTGGCTTTGTACAGTGAGGTCTATTCTCACCTTTTGGATAAAAAAACAAACAAACAAAAAACATTTGCCTGTCTTTGTTAATTCAGTGTTGTTTTTGTAAATTATTCTTTTTTCTATTTTATTCATCACGTACTGTTTTTTTTTTTTTGTTTTCACAGTAGACATACCCCCATATATTTTTTTATTTTTTTATTTTCCTTTTTATTATTATTATTATTATTATTTATTTTTTATTTTTTTGCAACTGCTGAGCCCCACTGAGACCTTCAGATGATTTGTAAGATCTACCTCATGGACCTTCACCAATGGATTATAGAAATGCTCATAACTCAAAACTGATATGCCATTTATTCCTTTTTCACTTAGCTCAGCATACCTGAAGGCTTCTCTAAAGGACACTCGGTGTATACATTTTTCCATCCCTTTTGTTGGGCTGTGGGGAATCTGGACTATGTTATAGGGGAAGCCAGATATAACTGGTCCTGGGACAGTGGGGGTAAAATAAATAGTTTATTATGATAAAATCCTGTAACCAAAGACCAAATTTCACTAAAAACATTTAAGGCATCACAGAAAACAGAAGAATCCTTCACTTGCTTATATGACTTAAAGCAGAAAAACAAAGTATAGTAGTATTCCAAAACTACATAATCAGTCCTGCTGATTTTGAACACGATACGATCTGTGACCATAAAATAATTTTAAATAATAGAATAATTAATTAACTGAACGGTCCCCTGTTTAGAGGAAATTGCAGAAAATGTTGGTCCCAAAATGTAATTTAGACCAGTTTGCACTGCTTTCAGCATCTCTGTTCTGAGGTAAATAGGTGTCACTAAGGAAAAAATAACGTGAGAGTCCAAATATGTCTTAATAAGTATGTGTGGTAGTTGCTACAGTTGAACAGTAGAGGGCAGTGTGCTACTGGTTTGCCTCAGCAGTGACGGTGTGTTTCATTCTGCTGCTGATCCTTAATCCTTAAGGGCTTATGTTTTTGTCCACAGGAGAGGAGGGGCTGTGTTACAATCACAGCTATCCTTAAAAAATGTATGTTCAAGAGCTGCACCACAAGCAACTTTCCATTTTATCCATTTTCCTGGCAAAAAAAGGACCAATGCTGCATCTTTTCTGCAGATTACCACATCAAAGTATGCACCAACCATGAAGTGTTTTATTGCTGAGAGTTTCTGAAGCTTAGATTGGAGGTCTCTGTGTCTTGCAGATAACGTCCTCCAGGTTCTGGAGTGATTTAATATGCTCTCCTGTAGATGATGGGATAATGCACTCTTTATTAGAGATCAGCATTCCAGCAAAGGTCATCCTGCTGTCACTTCTTAGCGGCGACTCGCCGCTTTCTGCTCGCCAGCATCTCGTAGAAAGGGTCCCTGCTTATGCTGGCCCTGCAAACCATAAAACGGACTAATGAATATAAAACTGTCTATTTTATGTATTTTTTATTTATGAAGCAATTTTAACAATGGACATTGTCCCAAAGCAGCTTTACAGAGACATAAAATCTGGACTTTGACATTCATTTTATAAATGAATTTTATCCCTAATGAGCGAGCCAGCGGCGACGGTGGCAAGGAAAAACTCCCTGAGATGTTAAGAGAAAGAAACCTTGAGAGGAGCCCGACTCGAAAGGAAACCCGTCCTGATTTGGGTGACACCGGATAGTGCAACAAGACATAATCCCTTCTATAACTGTGTACTATATAGTAAAAAACTGCAATTGTAACTAGTAAATTCAAAGTCTGTTTTGTCCATGTTACCAACCGTTCCCATGCAAACCTCACTGATGGAGTATAAACTAGCCATAATAGGACGGTTGTTTATATCACTAGACGAATAGTAGACACTGTTACTAGACACTACACACATATACCAGACACTAGACGAATATACTTTCTCCTTATTGGCAGTGCAGGGTTAAAGAGTGAAAATGGCCTAGGGTTCCCAGCAGTTGCACAGGATTTGCTGATACAGCACTTACTGTACAAACAGTCTGCAAGCACAGTGGACACAGTCACACACACACACACACACACACACACTATACTAACTGAGGGACCTTAATGCTCACAGGCAGATTCAGAAACGCTGCATATAGGAAACTAGAATGTGTACATCTGTTAAGCTATGATTCAGTCTTCTTGCCAGAAGTCCTTTTTGTCATAAAGGAGCCATTTTAGTTCCCACAGGGAAAGAGTGACTGAACTGGGTGTAGCTTTTAGCTTAACGCTCTGCTGCCTTATCAGTGCTGTTTTATCCACTGGAAAAGCCACTATCATAGAGCTTTTGTCTGTCATGTGACATGACGTTTATCATTCCTACAGTGTGGGTTAGTGATCATGTACTATCATCACTACCTCAGGCGCTGAGCTACGGTCTGGCGCTTCCTCTAGTGTTATAGTTACAGGGATGAGAAAGTATAAAGTTCTGACTCTGTGTATAGGAGTGTGAGTGTGAGTGTGTTTGTGTGTGTGTGTGTGTGTGTGACACAGATATATATAGATATATATATATATAGATATATATATATATATATACTGAAAACACCCACTTAGAGTGTTAGAGGCTAGGTCAAGAGTCATACCTGATGGATTTAATCCACTCCTCCTTCTCCTCAGGTGTAGGGGCTGATATCCTGTACACCACATGGTTCCCCTCTACGACCCTGCCGTCTGCCTCTGTTTTACATGCCTTGATCACTTGACCTTTATGACTTGGGTTATAGAGCTCGAAGCAGTTCTAAAAGGTGACAGAATCGAAGCGTCACATTTTAAAAAGTCGTTCTGCAATCATTTCGCTTCGTAACAGGATCGCTAATAGCAGTGCTTACTGGCTTTCTCGGTTCGTCCACCTCTCTTATGCTGAGGTTCTCCAGTGGAATGATCCCTCGTGGCTCTTTGTCCTGGAAATATATAAACACGTATAAGCACGTTTAAGGCTTTATACTGCAGCATGTTTATGAGGGACAGAGATTAAGACAGCCAAGGGAAGAAAGTGACCGTGCACGTAGCGGCTATTGTTTGCTTGGGAGCCAAATCTGACTCACAATGCTGGAAGAAAAATTTCCTGTCGCTGATGAGAACTCACAGCCGGGGGTGATTGCTCTAGGATTGTCAGCTCATTTCTTCTATGTTAGTAGGATTTAAACTTTTATTTTGCATTATCATCATGATATCATGATACAGCTGCACTAAATTAGCTGTGAAGGCCACTAAGTTCATTTATACAGCAGAGTCCATTTAGGTGCTGCACAAATAAATCATCAGTTAAATCAGGATACATTCATATAATCTGTTCACTTAGCAAAAATGTTTTTAACCATTAAATAAAAAAAACTGTATAAAAATGAAAATGGTCATTTTGACTTCAGACTTCAAACTCATATGTTTACCAGATTAAATACTTCCCCATCCCCCATTCATAAAAATATAAGTAATGCTATATCATGTACTGTGGTCCTACGCCATCTATTGATTTATAAATCAGCTGAAATATGAGAACTATTTGATCTGAAAACCAAGAACCGCCACACTATTGAGACCTCTTTAATATTCCTTTACTCCCGTTTTTGTCTTCTATTGCTGTCTGTATTCCTCACCATATGTGTAGGTTTACTTACTGTTGTATATTCAAAGTAATACAAGCAGTTATCAGTGAGAATGAACCATCTTCTTTTCCATGTCTTCACTCTTCCTCCTGTGAGACGACAAAGCAACAGTGACCTCGGTGATTATATCCTCACAACATTTACCTCAGAATTAAAAAGAGAATTTACATGTCAGATAAATGATTACTTATTCATCTCATACACAGTAGTAACAGTGGTTATAAAGTAAAAATGTAATAATTTAAAGTAATAATCCATGTGTTTATAATTATTTTGTAAGTTCAACTGGGAAAGATTTTGAATGATGATGTTTGTTTTCTTTTTTTAAAAAGGAGCTAATGTTAAATATCTTATTAATTTATGTGAGATGTTTTACATCATAATATAATATAATATAATATTCATTCATTCATTTTCTTGACCGCTTATTCCTTTTCAGGGTCACGGGAGAGCCGGTGCCTAGCCGACAACATAGGGCGCAAGGCAGGAACAACCCTAGACAGGGCGTCAATCCATTGTAGGGTGCACACACACACACACACACACACACACACACACACACACACACTCACGCACACACTCGCACACTAGGGCCACTTTAGAGACACCAATCAACTTAATGTGCATGTCTTTGGACTGTGGGAGGAAACCGGAAAACCGGAGTAAACCCACGCGGACACGGGGAGGACCGCCCCACCCGGGGATCGAACCCAGGACCTTCTTGCTGTGAGGCGACGGTGCTACCTACCGAGCCACCGTGTCCCCCATAATATGATATGATATGATATGATATGATTGATATGATATGATATGATAAATTAGTTTAAATAAGTTTTTAGATTATTTTACATTGGGTAATACATTTCTAGAAAAGATTGAAAGCAGCAACATCAGTCCCCTGGTCCTGATTTTCTCAGACCTTGTGCTTTATCACTACGACAGACTAAAAACAAAACCACATTCTTATTCATATTCTCCATAATATATAGGGCGTCCTAAATAGATGTGCTGCTTCATGCTGTAAATGATCTGTAACAGGCTGGTTATTCTGAAGTGATCTGCACAGATTACGGTTCTCCTACACTGAACAGGATGACGTTACAATAGGGAAAAGAGGACGCCTTTCTGTAGCACAGTGTGACGGAGTCAGTAGCACAGAAAAACTGCAGCAGAGTGTAATTCAAATGTGGTATGAAAAGCAGGATTTAGTTTCACTGGAATAAAAGTGAGTGAAGAGAGAAAGAGGAAGTAGGAAAAGTGAGGCAAGCAAATAGGGGTCCTCAGAGAGAATCCCGCAGCTGCAGGCAAGCCTGTGCCTCTCTCAGCTGAAACTACTTCACTCCCAGCAGTGCGCTGTTCTCCGGAGAGTGCACACCACCACATTTCTTACACATTGTTGTGCCTGTTTGGACTTACTTTCACTCATATTATCAAATTCTATTTCCATTACTGTAGAAATAAGCATAGCTCTAAGCTTCTATGAGGTATGTTTAGCTGGGAAAAGCAATGCACATTTTAGTATGTGTGTGTCACTGGCTGACTTGCCTAGCTTCAGTAGCCACCCTTCCCGGTCTGGATTGAAGAATGTGTGGGTCAGATCATTGCCATCATCTTCTGGGATTTTGAAGGGCTCGTTTTTAATGCTTTCGTATAAATTCTGCATGGAAATAAGACATAAGGAAGACCGTCTGCATACGTGTGGATTAAGATCACATTCATATTTCTTATGTCTTATCAGTGTTACGCTTTGAGGCTCACCTTGAGCAGCTCCTCGGGCAGATCCCCACCTTCGTTGATGCCACGGTTCATAGAGATGAATCTTTCAACAGTGGGCTTGTCCCTGACGTTGGGGTTGTGCAGGCTGGTATTGAGCATAATGATGGAAAATGACAGGACATAGCATGTGTCTGCAGAGCAAAGAAACGTTCAATATTTAATAAAGATCTCTCTGCAAACACAGGATTATCCAGAGAAAACACAATCCTTGACCTTTGTGTAGTTCTGAACACCATCCAAACCCAAAACCTTAGACAGCATATACTGTGTTTCACTCCATTTAATTAATCGGGAACCTATTCTAAAGAAACCTGTTTGGACAAAAACTCCTGATGGACTAGCATAGAGCAGGCTACATTTCTACATAAACGATGGTTCTTCCTGGCACAGTGGCTTTTTTCCCTTGCCAAAGCATTGCATTTTGTAGAACTTCACACCGTTTCTAAGCCAACATCAGCACTGGTTGTCCCAGAGGGCTCTTTCTGAAAGGAACCACACTCTTTTGAGATGCCTCTAATTCATTTTTACAGACGAGGGAAGGTAATTAGTGCCTGTGTACAATGCTGAATTATTCGTGTCACATGTGAGACTGTAAGAAGGACCTGTTCTTAAATGACTTTGATGATCATGTGTATTATTTGAACAAATCTTAGTTGTTCAGCCAGGAGAATCCTTTTCAGGTCTGTCCCCATTAGGATTCTAACCTGAGGACTGGTAGACGCCGGGATTGCACTGGCAATATCGCGATGCGAAAGCTTCCATCATCCGATCAATCTTCTGAGCCTCACCGGGGAGTCTGAAGCTCCACAGAAACTGCCTGGCAGAGAAAGGAAACAAGATACTAGTTGATGACAGCTGCAATATTTTGCCTTTTTCTGGAAAATATGAGAAATGTGATTAAATTTATTATATATCATTAATATATTCATTATATTAATGAGTGATATAATTAAGTCATATAGAGTGCCTTGCAAAAGTATTCATACCCTTTGAACTTTTCCACATTTTTTCACATTACACCCACAAACCTAAATGTATTTTTATTCATTCATTCATTTTCTTGACTGCTTATTCCTTTTCAGGGTCACGTTAGAGCCGGTGCCTAACCGGCAGCATAGGGCGCAAAGCAGGAACAACCCTAGACAGGGCGCCAATCCATCGTAGGACACACACACACGCCCACTCACGCACACACTCACACACTAGGGCCACTTTAGAGACACCAATCAAGCGTGCATGTCTTTGGAATGTGGGAGGAAACCGGAGTACCCGGAGTAAACCCACACGGACACGGGAAGGACATGCAGACTCCACAGAGAAAGGACCCAGACCGTCCATTTTGAAAACTATGTATCATTTTCTTTTCATTTCACAAATACATTTAAGTTTGTGGGAAAAAATGTGAAAAAATGTGGAAAAGTTTTGCTGTACATATATTCTATGGCATATGATCTGCTAAAGTATATGTTAACAATTGCTTCTCTACACAAGAGTGTTATGAAGATCAGTCAGTCAGTCAGTCATTATCTGTACCGCTTATTCCCAGTTACGACGGGGTCACGGGGGAGCCGGCGCCCAGCCCGGCAACTCTGAGCGCAAGGGCAGGAACCAACCCTAGACAGGGCGCTAATCCATCGTAGGGCTCATACA
>JAOTRJ010000055.1:15649429-15660845 GCA_028564905.1 Leptodoras praelongus
GGCCCTACACCATACTAATAAATAATTGTGGTCTAAAATGACAGGTGTTTCAGTTTCATTGTCTAACCCCTGTAGATCATACATTCATGGAATTTGTTGCAAATCGGTGTAACTGCTTTGCATTTACATTTTAAGTAGGAAAACCAGTAATCTGGATTGTGGTTTCTGTTGCATTAGTTGGATCTTCAATGGGTTCAAGTGTTGGCTGAAGGGTGGGCTACTCCTCTGAAAGGCTTTATGAGGGAAAGGGAGTTCCTGCAGGTCCTTCACTTTGGCAATCTACTTGATGGTAAAGACATTTACCAACAATAAAAGATCCCTTTCTTTTAACACAGACACTCTGAGATTCAGTTAGAAAATAAATCTCGTTTCCGTAACTGTATTTCACAACAGTCCAGAGTTAGAACATATTTCCCCTTTTTACCCAATCTTAGTTAAAATGCTGCTTGTTGAGAGTAAGCATTTTAAATGTTGTTTTTTTTCACTTCTAGGTGGCACTATCAACCTTTCCATACCAATAGTCCTACCAGTGACCAAGGAAGACAAAGACAGGTTGGATGGTTGTGCTGCTTTCGCCTTGGACTATAAGGGTCACAGAGTGGCCATAATGAGAAACCCCGAGTTTTACGAGCACCGTAAGGAGGAACGCTGTGCCCGACAGTGGGGCACCACATGTCTCCAGCACCCTTACATCAAGGTCTGAGAACATTTCCTAACAGCTCATATCATACTTCATAATTACGCCATGCCATCTTATAATGGTTTCCGGAAACCTGGCTTCCTTCTTGATAGATGGTCATGGAAGGTGGTGACTGGTTGGCTGGCGGAGACTTGGAGGTGCTGGAGCGAATCAAATGGAACGATGGTCTAGACCAATACCGTCTCACCCCGAAGGAGCTCAAACAAAAGTTTAAGGAAATGGGAGCAGGTAATACAAGAGGTTCCTGATGAACTATAATTGTAGAGCCTCAGATTTAGAGCCTCAGCCACTGAGAAGATTAGGATCAGGGTAACACTAGGATTACGCAGTTTTGAATTGCATAAAACTCTGCAGAATAAATGGAAACTTGTGTTAAAATTGAGTTGCAGAATGCAACAGCAAAAATGTTAGTACAATAATTGTAAGGTGTAGTGATCATTTATGAATAAGCCACTGGGGGCAAAAGTATAGCTCTTATATAGTGGAGCTTTACAGTGCAGAGGTGTGTACTTGTAGCTTGTAACCTTAGACATAGTTACACAGTAAAACAAACATAAAGTTTTACCAGGTTATCACGAGTCATTGTGTGTGTGTGTGTATTAGAGAGAGAGACAGAGAGAGAGATAATATTTTTGGATAAATAAATGTTTTACACTTCAGATTATAAATATTTCTATATTTTGTTCATGCTGTACATTTTGTCCCTATTAACACATGATATTTAACAGGCAAGCTTCAAAACAGTCAGTTTACCCTGGCTTAGATATTCCTTGACATAATGTTCCCAGTTTGGGAGTGTCGCTGGAGATTTTTCACCGTCTCACCAGGTTCTGTTCTCCATTTATGTACAGCCCTTTGAACTTACTTCTTGTCTGAATGCCAGAGGTTATGTAAACATCATTTCCATTCAAATCAGGCATTCTTAGTGGCAACAGGATATACAGTAGAAATAGAAAAAGTAGAATTATTTGTATATGCAGGTTTATTTATTTTGTAACTAGATAATAGATGGTACAACCAGGCCCAGATTTTCCAGGAACAGCTTGAACAATGAAGCTGCAAATTCACTAGACCTTCTCACTTTTCCATGCTGTTCTTTGGACAAAAGAGCAGCAACCTTATATCAGCTAAGCAATGCTTCCTGTTTGTGCACTGTAATTAAACTACATGCTTTCATCAGTCCCAACTCGAAGTAAACAATCAGGGAGGTTCAAGATGTTCTCAGAACATTTGTCTGTCTCGTGGATTTGTACTAATGTATATTGCAGTGCTGCTGAATGAATTGTGGTGAGAAACATGACCATGATCTTGCGAGTGTAAACCTTTCTCCCTTTCTCGCAGATGCAATCTTTGCCTTCCAGTTGCGCAACCCAGTGCACAATGGCCACGCACTCCTGATGCAGGACACCAGGAGGAGGCTGCTTGAGCGTGGCTACAAAAAGCCTGTGCTGCTGTTGCACCCGCTGGGTGGCTGGACCAAAGAAGACGACGTGCCGCTGGATTGGCGCATGAAGCAGCATGCTGCTGTTCTTGAGGATGGTGTGCTAGATCCTGCCAGCACCATCATCGCCATCTTCCCCTCACCCATGATGTATGCTGGACCCACAGAGGTGAGATCACTATGGTTAACCGTTAATGCTGGGACAGGTTTTATTGGATACCTGATAAGAGTCTGATTACGCTCTCTGAATGGAAGACCGTTCAAGCATGTAAATGTGTCCCTACAGGTGCAATGGCACTGCAGGGCCAGAATGATTGCTGGTTCAAACTTTTACATTGTGGGCCGTGACCCAGCAGGCATGCCCCATCCAGAGACTAAAGAGGACCTGTATGAACCCACACATGGTGGCAAAGTGCTGACCATGGCACCAGGCCTGACTTCTGTTGAAATCATTCCATTCCGAGTTGCTGCTTACAATAAAGTGAAGAAAGCAATGGACTTCTATCACAAAGACAGGTTAAAAGCTTTTCTTTTAATCAAAGTTGGAAAACCTGGCTGTCAGAAACAGACATCACAAAAAAGATATTGTACTTAATGGAGACAGATTACTAAAACGATGGCATACTTTTTTTTTTTTTTTTTCCAGGCACGATGACTTCGAGTTCATTTCTGGAACCAAAATGAGGAAACTGGCTCGCAGTGGGGAGAATCCTCCAGAAGGTTTTATGGCAACCAAGGCATGGAAGGTCCTCACCGAGTATTATGGCTCCCTCCAAAAAGATTAACGTGTACAAGGCAGTACGACGTCAGATCACAAAACAACAACAACAGCGAATTGCTATCTATTCCATTTTATAAATGAATTATAGCAGGGGTGTCCAGTCTTACCCACCAAAGGGCTGGTGTGGGTGCAGGTTTACCTTCCAGTCAAGCAGGAGCCACACCTCATTGCACCGGTTTATAATCAATGAACCTAATCAGTGGATCTTGACTTTCAGCAGTGTGTGGCTTCTGCTTGGTTGGAAAGAAACCCTGCACCCTCACCGGGCCTTCTCGGATAAGACTGGACACTGAATTATAGGTTTAGTCCAATATATTTATATGCTAGATCACTTCAATGATTTTGTATTTCTACTGGACAATATTTAAAAGAGATTATTTTAAAGAAACATTTCTGTAGGGGTTGTATAAAGCAAATTGTTTTGACATTTTAGGCAGCGTTTAATTACAGAGGATGTTTAAAAACATAGTTATTTGTCGTCCGTCATGGTACCAGGAGCCACACCATTTTTAATTGTTCCTGGCATGTAATCACACTGCATTTTATTATATGCACATTTTTAAACCTACTTAGTGTGCTTTTCTTGAAGTCTTAATCGAAGCACTACAATTTAAATTCACTGCAGCATAATGCTTACGAAATGCAGACTGAACTGCAGCTCCTTCAAAACAGTACTATACCTCAAATAACGTGTGCGCTTCGCACATTAACGTATCCTGTTTATATGCTCACGTTTTCATGTGCCCGACGTTGTTAATCCATATTATGTAGGAACCTGTACATAATTTCCTAATGCAAAGAAAATTAACTATGCAAAACTAACTCTGACTCTCAGAGATCTGAGTCTAGGAAGATATTCAGAGTGCTTTATGGTCCATGTGAAGCACAAAGCATATTTATTGGCTTGTCTTCATAACAACCTAAACTTATTTATTACAATTCAGTAAATGAAGTTATGCCTTGTATTCATACTTGTATGATCTGTTCTCTGATCATTTTTCATCACGGCTAATACTACCAATAAAATCCAGTAACACACAAAACTGTTTTCCAGTGTGTCCAAACAGCATCATCCAGTCACACAAAATTGCTATACATTGTTTACTAAGCATTATATACATACTATAAGAGCTTATAACTTATACTCATTGCTTATGGTTCTTAAGGTAACTATCTATTCTACTTTTCTTCCTCTGTGCAGAAAATCTTTTCAGAATCCAAACACACTAATAAAAAAAAACATTTTTTTTAAATGAACAATTTCTTTTAGGACAGATAGCTTAGTTCACAGACAGTCAATACACCCTTATTTATTGCTAGAGAAAATACCACATTACACATTACAACAGCTGTTCTCTGTACACGGTTCCAAACCTGCTTTATATTTCAGTCCAAAGAGTACTGCACAGTGGATATAAAAAGTTTACACAAGCCTGTTAAAATGTGATGTGAAAAAAAAAACCCAAGATAAATCATGACAGAACTTTTCCCGCTTTTAATGTGATATAGCAATCAACAAAACAAAAAAAAGTACAATAATCAGGTTGGACAAACAGGCAAACCCTTTTTAACGGGGGCATGTGCTCAGCGGTGACCAATCACCTTCAGTGACTCAGATCAACCGTTTCTGTACTATTTTCTTGACATCATCTTGGTTTAATCTGACTGCTAAAAAAAACCCAACAGATATACAACAAGCTTATAAAGCATGTGTGGGATCTCACTGTCTAAACGTATCAGTCAGTATTAAGGTATCAATGTACTATGGAACACTATGAACGCAATCAACAACAAGTAGAGGAAAATATTGTCATTACCAAAAACAGGACGTCCCTCCAAAGCTAAAGGAGCTGGCAAGTACTGCTCAGTCCCTGCATGTCAACAGTTTCTTATATAATCTCTCACATGTCTAGCATGCACACCCTTACAATTTGCTGAATCTTCTCTTATACCATCACCCAAAACTATGTTGCAAAATGCGTTACAGTCTGATCAGATCATGTTAGAGGTTTGTGGGTATAATCCACCCTAAGAATACCCACGGAGGAGCAGGGTGGTGGCAGCATCTACTTTTGTCATAAAAAACCTGCAGGCCTCTATCAAACGCTGAAGATGGGGAAAAAATAATGTTTGGAAAGGCTTACATTTTTTGGTCGTCACATTAATGGTGGGAAAAAAGATCTGACATCTTGGATTTTAACATCACAAAAACCTGAATTGTTAACAGGGCGTGTACCCTATATATCCACCGACTTTGTAAACGTACTTCACTAAATGAACCAGGAAGTAGAAATCCTTTAGAATCTCATTCCCGTTCTGAGCTGAGCTTTTTACTGTCTAGAAGCTTTATATACACGTTGCCTGCTTCTGTACAATTTTACAAATATTTTCCCAATGTCCCATGCAGCAAGTTCTTAGCAAATCCAATGCCCAAAAGGCATTAAGGATGAGGAAAACAGAGCAAAAAGTCATATTGCAAAGACAGAATTGATAAATCGGATATCCTGTTACTGGAGCACCTTCGTATGCAACCCATTTTATGTGATAAACATGTTAAACCTACAAAAATTATTATGACCTTCTGGGGAAATCAATGACCCTGACCAGTAGTATCAGGATCAGTCCAGAGCTGTATCCAGCAGCATACTTCCTGTTCCTGCCGATTTAGATTTTTTCATCTTTTCAATGGCTTTTTGGAGGTCCGTCTGCTGGATGGGTCTGATGTAGTCTTCCTCCGAGCTGTACAGAAACACAGGCTGGTTAAGAAAAACAGCACTACAGTTAAACAGAGATTGATGAGAAAAGATAGTTGACAATGACTTGGCCTCAGGGATTAACGTGGCATAGGTATGTTTCTGTGGCAAACAAAACATATGCAATCTACTGCATTGTTCAGCATGACATTGCAAAATACTGAATCTCATGAGAAAGTGCGCACACAGCCTGACAGTGCAAAAAGAAAAGCAGTCATGAGTCAATTAAGATAGTGCTACATGCTGGATCATTTTCTTATCTCCAGGCACTCTGAATAAATCAGAAGTCAGTGTGTTTGTGTAGTTATTCGTGTACTATAGTACTAGTAGCTTGTTTTGCCGACGAGTCTGTCTGTTCATCATGCAGCAAGATTCTGGTATCCTACAGAATATTACTCTATATACTTGTTCTCTTAACTATATTTGTTTAGTAAGATGTTGGCTATTAGTGGGTGGCTGGTTTACAGAGGAGCCAGGTCTTAGAAGCAAGACTTTGAGTCAGTGCAAATATATGCGAATAGTTTAGTTGATAACCATCTCGGATGAAGAACTTTGTCTCATTCACTACTTAAATGGGATCTCTGCCCAAGTCAGGATGTCAGGTTCTGTGATACAAGTGCATACAAACACTTTTTTTGGTCTTTGAATACTTAAAGCCGTTGTTTATTGTCCTGTATTGAATTTTATTTAGGCTCTGCAGAAGCTGACACTCTGTAGTTCTCATGTTTCTACCCCTGTAGCAGATGCACAAGTCATCTACATATAAACTTCTAGTTTTCCAGATTAGTTGTCATTAACCAGTCTTCCAATTGTCTAACAGCGGCAGCTTGTGAGTGCTATGTGGCAGTAGTTGTTGGAGTCACTACAGTTCTTGCCAGGTTTAGAAAAGGGAACAATTATGGCTTCCTCCCAAGCATATAGTATGTTTCCTGAAATCCAAGTTATAGTCACATAGTTAAGCAGGAGGGGTATCGCATCACTCGGAAGGTTTTTGATGAACTGATAATGGATCCTGTTTGGTCCAATTGTGGTGTCGTGGGACACTTTGTAGAGCTCCATTAGCGAGGAGGGTTGGTTATAGGGGTCTGTTTTCTGAGTAAAATTCTGTTTGAGTGTGTTCCAGTTGGTTTTTGATTGTTTGAAACTCATGGGGGGTTTAGCAGTTTGTCTGCTATTGTGCATCTGTCTATAATATAATGGTCTTGGTATTTGTCCCAGACCTTTGCTGAAGGGGAATTTGAAGATAAACTGTTAAACTTTCTCTAAAACTATGCCCTTTAGATTAATTTATAATTCTGCAATTCTGCATGACAGATTTTGAAATTCATCAAGTTCTCCTTTTACTAATGGAGACCAGACTTTTATTTGTGCATTTTCCTTCTTCAGAGAGTTTCACTGCTCTTTTCCAGGTTGCAATGACTTCTTTACATTTAGTTTTGAACAGTGGATTCTGCACAGCTTGGCCTGGTCAATGTCTTTGGGACACTTTCCTCCAGAACGGTTTTTGAGAATTTGCTCAGGTCCTGGTTAAGTTCGGGTCGCTCTTTCAGCTCCTTTCTGCGTCAATTTTCAAAGTCATACCATTTGGCTTTCTTTAGTTGCCATCTTTGTGCTTGTTGTTGTACACTTTGTTAGGGTTACTAGCAAAGGGAAGTGGGCCCTCCCACAGAGATCATTCCACACCTACCACAAGAAGTAGAGTAGATCTTCAGGGCTGCATATAGTTACGTCAATTGCAGAATATGTTCCATGTGCCAGGTTTAAATACGTGTTTGACTTGTTGAGCATGTATAAGTGTATCTCAAAAAAATTTGAATATAGTGGAAAAAGTTCATATGAAGTGACATATTTCTAGCATTTTTGTCTTAATTTTGATCATTATGTCCTACAGCTCATGAAAATCAGAAGTCCAGTATCTTAAACAGTATATATATATATATGCCATGTATCTCTTGGTCTAGTTCAGCACACGCAACCTCAATCATGAGGAAGACTTCTGACTCAACAGTTGTAGAGAAGACGATCATCAACACCCTCCACAAGGCCACAAAAGGTCGTTGCTGAAATGGCTGGCTGTTCACAAAATAAATATTCTGATACTTTGAGACTCTGGATTTCTGCTTTTCATGAGCTTCCATCCATAATAATCAAAATGGAAGGAAAAAATGCTTGAAATATGTCTCTTGACATGCAATGAATATAAAATATATATATAACGGTTTACCTTTCTCAAATTAAATTGTGAAAAAAATGAACTTTTTCCACTATATTCAAATTTTTTGAATATTTTTTTATATACATTTTAGACATACACTAGTATAAAGGATTTTTATTTGTACAATCCTCTTCCTATTTGCTTTTGACAAATAATAGTTCCTCCCCAACAGGCAGTTGTGTCTGTTAAAAGGATAAATGGGTGTGTGAGCTGATAAGTTAGGGCCTCAGTGTCAGTAAATGGTCAGGCAGGATGTAGACTAAGCACATAAATGTGTCAAGTATTGCACAAAATTGCAATTATTTTCCCCATAAAAGAGGTCAGTTTGTTTACCAATTGAATTGTACATTTTAACAGGGCTGTGCAGACTTTTTATATCTCTTGTATGCAAACAGGACATAACTACCTAAGATAAAAGTGATCCGAGCCTTACCCGTCCTCAGCATGCACAAAGTCCCGTACACAGAGCAACGCTGCATCTCGACACATCTCTCTGAGGTCACTTCCTGAGAAGCCATCTGTGTCTTTCGCTATTTTGTGCAGGTCTACGCCAGACCCAACCTTCAGAATTAGAAAATGATTAGTGCCTATAGTTTCAGCACATCACACAGAGCAATGCTCAAACTATGCATTTAACACCTACATTCTCATTCTTCAGGATGAGCCTCAGTATTGATTCCCTCTGGTTGATATTCTGTATAAAAAATAAAACAGGAACAGCTAACGACTACAGCAGTGCCAGAGTTAATTTACTTAAAACCTTTTCATATTGGAAATGTGTCAACACTTACAGGCTGATTAATGTGGAACCTAGAGGGCATTCTGCGAAGTATAGCCGAGTCCAGATCCTGAGGGCGGTTGGTGGCACCCATAATTATGACCTGGAACAAATTCATGTTTGTTTCAAAACCTGCATTTATTACTGGCGACTCTTTCATGCAAAGTACACCACAAAAAAAAAGCACAGACATTGCTGACTGTACCTGGCAACAGTAATCCGTATCCAGTCCGTCCCATAAGCTCATGAACTGCGCCTTCATCATGGCAGTAGCCTCGTGGTCTGAGCTGGAGCGATTTCTCAAGAAGGAGTCTACAGAAGAAAAGGAAGTTATTTTTTCTTTCTCAAAATTAGCATGTATTACTACTAGAGTGCTTTGTACATGCTAGTCTCTTAGTACTGTCTTATTCGAGTCTCTTAGTAGTGTCCTCTTTGGGTATCTAGGAAAATTTTTCTATGAGGTTCAAGTCCAAGGTCCAGATAATGGCTAATTGCTTTATTTACTCATCACTTTTCAAAAATCCTAGCCCAAGGGTGGTTTGTGCAAACTGACTTTCCTCAAACTAGTACACAAAAAATGTACTTCAGATGACATGTCTAGATTAGAGTTTCAAAAATTTTTTTAAACCCACTGTGGTTGATTCTAGGCAGACCATTTATATTTACATGTACATGCTCACCAATTTCATCAATGAAGATGATGGAGGGCTGGAGCTTGATGGCCAAAGAGAAGACAGCTGCAGCCAGTTTCTGGGACTCGCCGTACCATTTGTCCGTCAGAGTGGAGGGCTGCAGGTTGATGAACCGGAAACCGGCTTCTTTAGCTGTGGCTTTGGCTATCAGAGTTTTTCCACAGCCGGGGGGACCGTAGAGTAGCACTCCTGGTAAAGACAGGACTATTTGATGACACCGTTTTCAACACTGTCTCTGGTTGCTACATGAAAATGGTTTGTAATTATATACCATGACAATCAAACAGTTTCATCCATGTCCTCACCTTTAGGAGGCTGAAGCAGCTTTGAATTTTCAAACAGATGCCTTTTCTGGATGGGAAGAATGACGGAGTCCTTCAACTCGGTTATAACATCATCTAGGCCAGCTATGTCACTCCATGTAATCTGGGAACACATTAAAGCTTAAACAATTCTGTTCAGATAAAAATAGTCTTCGAATAACACACTGACTTATGTTAAAGTCTGTCTAGCCTGTCTCAATCGTTACATAATTACCGGATCACAATTATTCAAGAGAATTATTTGTGGTAATTGGGATTAATAGTTACCATAATTTACAGAATTATTGGCAATAATGTTGAAAATGATGAAAATATGAGAGGGACCTCATCTATAATTAAAGAAAATGCATTCTTTAAAAAAAAAAGTTAATTTTTTAAGCAAAACCACATCACAGTTATTGGCATTTAGTACTTTATGCAACCTTCATTAAAAGAAATAACAGCACTGAGACATCTATAAATCTTGAGAAATTTGGAGAATTAGCTTCCCAATACAGAATCTCTCTACACGTCCATCCTCTTTCCACACGTCTATCCTCTCCTCTCCTCTCTTCACCTCACCCCACAGGCTTTCAATGGGCGTTAGATCAGGGGACTGAGACCAAGTCGGAAGCTACATTCTGTGATCAGTGAACATTTTTGTATAGATTTGGATGTACATTTTAAATCAATGTCCTGCTGGAAGATCCAACCACAATCCAGTTTTAGTCACAATCCACTTTTTGGCACAGATATTGAAAACATGGAGTCCATGATGTCTCGCCTCCTATCAAGGTTCTCAACCATGCTTCTTTCTACACCAAATCCATCTCGAGTGTCTTATTGCTAAAAAAGCTCTGTCTCATCCAACCACAGAACCTATACTCATTCCAGTACTGTCTCACAAACGGCAAGTGATTATGTTGTGGTTAGATGAAGGAAAAGCTTCCTTCCGGCACCCTGGGCTCTAACAGATCTGATTTAGTTAGGTTATTTAACGGTTTTTATTATCTTGTACGTTTCATACTTTGCAATGAGCGACTGTTAATATGAAACAGAAAGACATCCATTGATAATATTACAAAACGCTGGAAGTTCACCACAGACATCAGAGCTAAAGAATTTATTCACGGTTTTTTTTCATTGCAGTTAAAAAAACAAATCTAATTTATTTCACTTATATAACCACTGATAATCAGTGGTGTGTGTGTATGTGTGTGTGTGCGTGCATGCATGCATCATTACACTAGTGTTATGCTTATCAGAAAAATCAGATCACTGATCGTAATTATCGTCTTAGAAGCCTTAATCCAAACATCGTGCCACAAACTCTGGAATAAAAACATTTTAAGACTGATGCTAAACACCACCCTTACTTGCATATTTAAGGGGTCCACCAGATGGGCCGCAATGCTCATCTCGTACTCGGACAGCTTGACGTTCTGCACTCCAATCTGCTTCATGAGTTTCTCTGCCTGAAAGGAAGCAGGAATGTTTAATTAGGTAATTCTCCATATCAGCATAATCTACAACTGTGTTGCTAATATGAAATATCAGCAAGATATACAATACTTATACACCCATCATGCATAACATTATGAGCACCTCCTTTTCTCTACACTCATTGACCATTTTCTCAGTTCCACTCACTGTATAGCTGCACTTTGTAGTTCTACTATTACAGACTGTAGTCCATCTGTTTCTCTACATACTTTGTTAGTCCCCTTTACTCTGTTCTCTAATGGTCAGGACCC
>JAOTRJ010000055.1:15776778-15787022 GCA_028564905.1 Leptodoras praelongus
TGTGTTAGAATGGCCCAGTCAAAGTCCAGACCTAAATCCCATTGAGAATCTGTGGCAAGACTTGAAAATTGCTGTTCTCCATCCAATCTGACTGAGCTTGACCTTTTTTTACAAAGAAGAATGGGCAAGGATTTCAGCCTGTAGATGGGCAAAGCTAGTAGAGATATACCACAAAAGACTTAGGGGCTGAATACAAATGCACACCACATTTGGTCATAATGTTATGCCTGTTCGGTGCGTCTAGTTTATTTGATGTAGTACTAGGAAGTCCTGTGGGCAGTGCAGTACAATATTTGGTAGTATTTAGCTGCTCTGTTTGTGTGAGGAGATAAATGCACTATGTAAAACTGAAGATGGTCTTAACACATTGTCTGCTTCCTACTCTTTCTGCAGTACCGGAGTGTTCCGCCTCACCACTGCAGGTATGAGCGAGGTCGCTGGTTGCAGACTGAAAGGCTTTCACCCGCACTCGAAAGACCCTCCCCTCTTCACCGTAAGACCCTCAGCCATACTCCTGATTAAATAGCAATCACATATGTTCGGTTTTAAGGATTAAATACACATAAATATAAAAGACACCAACATGCAACAATTAACTAGCTAACAAGTCAAATCTAATGAATATGTGACTAGCACTGGATAGTTAGCACCAACTTCTGCTAGTCTTCTTCCACTGGAAGCTATTTCTTACACAGTATTAATTTTCAATACCATCTTGCTACAAGTGTTGGCCAAATCACAGCTTTAAGTTCGGGAATAAAATCTGGTGCTAAATAGTTAAATGCGCTGGTAGATTAACTAGAAAAAAAACCCTCAATAACAAAAGTTGGTTAAGACTTTTGCACAGTGTTGTGTCTATCTATATGTACACACTGAAGTACCAGTTAATACTGGGTAGGTCTTGGATCTTGGAGGGAGTCTTCACACTGATGTTTGTTGAGGCCACAGCATTGAATTCTGATGTTGAGGCTTATCGCGTGAAATGATTCTTGCCAGCCAAAGCTGGTCACGTTCACCCAGAGTCTGTTTACGGCCACACTGCTGTCATAATATCAAGGTTTTGCCAGAATTCTTGTAGTCATGGTACACCATTGAAATGCTCATATGTGACAATCCAAACTTTGCTTCTACCTCTGAAATGCTATGAGACCATTAAACTGCATTGAAAATGACAAAATTTGGATAACTTGCCATTCTCACAGCAGAAATGTTTATAGCTGTATAATTATATATACACTGGTGGATGCAACCAGTGCATAGGTGGTGTTGCTATGTATTTTGCATAGACTCCAGTACCAATTTTTCTGGTATGTTTGGGTAAGGCAGCCTAGCACTATTTAGATAAGTACTAGCTAGCTGTACTTGTTAATTATCTGGAAAAAAAACTTTCATTATTCATCTCCTGAATAGTTATACCGCGGAGTAATCCCATAATATTCAGCTGGATCCCAGGATTTGTCAGCTAGCTCACCTTGTTTTATTACACGCCCTTTTGTTTCATTTCATCCTAATATCTTTCTTTTATAACTGGAGCCAAAGGTTTTATTACAGATTCTCAGTTCATAATAAGTGTCTCTTTCAGTGAGAATGCAAAGCTCTTCTTTTAAGGGAAGTGAAACTCAAACGTGTGAAATTTTACAGATTTGTAAGCACGTGGTTGTGAAGGATGCCAAAACGACAGTGCTGGACCTCAGGTGACAGATGAAGGGAGGACATGCTTCAGTAGAAGCCACACACGCAGATGTTTTATTTTCTTCAGCTACTTGACGCCTTTTTTGTATTTATTTATTTATTCAACAAAAAAAGTACTGTGAAGTGGAGTCTGTGCTGCACAGGTTGCTGTTGGCATCTTGTACTGAAGCTGTAAAGCTTTCAAGTGAGTGGTGTTTTTTTCCCTGTGTCTCTATTTGGTTATGGAATTTTTTAACAGCTTGCTTTAACATTTGTGCCTGTTCAAAAGCAATCTTTTTGGGCAGTTGTGTGATCTGATCTGACTGCTCATCAGGTTTCATATTACAGTGTGTCCTGAAGGTGGCATCTTTTAGCTATTAATGCCACAACCAAAATGTGAACTTTTTACCAGGATGCAAAGTTATTTTTAGACAGTTGCCTTATGTAAAGTGAAGTGATTAGTTTTTTTTTTTTTTTTTTTTACATTTCTTGCTATATACACAGATACCTTTTACCCAATATGTATTTGCAATGTTTGTATCTTGTCAGTTATGCTGAATCCAATTGTTATAGCTCCAATGTCTAGTCAAGGGACCTCAAACCTCAAACTATAATCAGTACGTATCATGCAGTATACAGTTAAAAGCAACCCTTTCTAGCTCGAGAACTTCAGGTCAGTGAAGGTTATGTTTGACTTGAAGGAGTGGCTAAGTAACTGAAGCAACTTTATTATGTTGACCTATTTGGCATTAGTCTTGGTGCTCAGGAGTTTGAGCCTTACAGTAAGTGGTAAAGCTGAGCAGCGTAAACAGACAGATGTCCCCCCACAGTTATGCCTCACTTTCTCCTTAACCAAAGCACCTACAGTAGAATAAGCAAATAAGCCTATAACGCCTTATTACTGCAATGGAACTAGAGGCTTGATAGAACCAGTGATCTCAGGTATCATCCTCTCATGCTAGTCAAATTCCTCCTCCTGTTTTTCAACTTTCCATTTCGCAGTGGTACAACAGAAAACGTTCCGAGTCTCAATATCCTCTTTGATATTGTGTGAGCCTTGTTTGCATATTGTGGATTTTGTGTGCGCACTGTGGCTTTGTATTTTATTTTTTTCTGAGGTATGTCTTTGTCTGGGTTTCAGTAGTTACTCTAAAACTATTAGTGCTGTTTTACTCTGCAGCAGGAAGTTGTGGGCAATACAGTATAAAGCATTGACTGTATGATGTTTTTTCCCTCCCTACTGCCATTTTTTAAATAAAAGAAGCAAAAAAATAAAGAGCTTGTGAACTTGATTGTATAATTCGTAAATTATTTTGCTCTCCTTTTCAACAAGACTTCACAATGACATTTAGAATAAAATCAGAAACTCCAATTTACCTGAAATCTCTTACTTGGTAACAGAATGTCTCCAGATTCAAAACCTTGCTGCTGGGTTTTACTGGTGCTGCCTTCTCACAGACAACAAACAAAATCATTTGTGACCCTGTTGGAATTTGTGTGGGCTGTTGATATGTAAGTGAGCAAGTAATGAAATGAATAATTGACCTTTAGTTGAAATGGGTTTTATGTTCAGCATTGGTTTCACATCCCCTGAAATGGGAATACATCTTGCCTGATGGTGGCATAGAATCATAATAATTTTTTTTATCCATAATGGTCCATAATGGAATCATGCACAGATAAATACAATTTCAGTATGCAGAGCTTTATTTGTTCCTGGGGTTATTGGATAGATATCCATACAAACTTTCTCAAAGCCCACAGCAGTGAAAAATCACATGCAAGGGGTATCTTATTGTGTTGGAAACACAAGAGGGAGTATGTGAGCTTTGTTCCTCTAGAAATCATTACAAAACACTTTGCGTTTATTCTCTCTCCCTCCATCTGGAGCCTCACTAATCCCCAGGAATCTTCCCAATCTGTTCAAGTTGGCGGCTTTGCTCATCCAATGTAACAAAAACAATCAATGACGAGAAAAAAAAAATCCAAATATTCACGCAAGTGTGGGCAGTGCAAAGACAAAACAGGAGAGAAACCAGAGGATACATTCACAGTTTACAGGCTAGGAAGCGAGAGCAGAGTTTTAAAGGCTTGGGGCTGCCGAGTTTAGAAGCACTTGCGATGCACAATGGATGGACCGGCCTCGTCATACTCCTGCTTGCTGATCCACATCTGCTGGAAGGTGGAGAGGGAAGCCAGGATGGAGCCGCCAATCCATACTGAATACTTTCTCTCTGGCGGGGCGATGATCTATACACACACACACACACACACACACACACACACACACACAGAATGACAGTTACATAAAAACGTTCAGTGATATTCTCATCTTCAGGACCGACTAAGTAAAACTGAGCCAAAGGTTTTACAATCTGCAAATCCAGCCAGTCAGAGTACTCACCTTGATCTTCATGGTACTGGGGGCCAAGGCAGTGATCTCCTTCTGCATCCTGTCAGCAATGCCAGGGTACATGGTGGTACCACCAGACAGGACGTTGTTGGCATACAGGTCTTTACGGATATCAATGTCACACTTCATGATGCTGTTGTAAGTAGTTTCATGGATACCAGCAGACTCCATACCTGAGAGAGAAAATCATAACTCAGAACTAGTGGATCAAATGGTGCAAGGAGAAAAAAAGGAAAAAAGACAGAAATTGAGGAGAAGAGAAAAAGGTATTACCGATAAAGGATGGTTGGAAGAGGGTCTCAGGACAGCGGAACCTCTCGTTGCCAATGGTGATGACCTGCCCATCAGGAAGCTCATAACTCTTCTCCAGAGAGGATGAGGTGGCAGCAGTGGCCATCTCATTCTCAAAGTCCAAAGCAACATAGCACAGCTTCTCCTTGATGTCACGGACAATTTCTCTTTCAGCTGTATTAGACGGATTGCTTCAGTAAATTTGTACTGTAGTTTTCATGTAAAACATTTATGCTTCCATACCCAACAGTACACCACAAAATGCCTCTCATTCTAATGCACAATATTTTGGCTTAAAGTTACAACAGATATAAACAGAGAGTGTTTTAATAGTATCTGCATTCACCAGTGGTCACGAAGGAGTAGCCACGTTCAGTCAGGATCTTCATGAGGTAGTCAGTGAGATCACGGCCGGCCAAGTCCAAACGCATGATGGCATGAGGAAGAGCATAGCCCTCATAAATGGGCACGTTATGAGTGACACCATCACCAGAATCAAGAACAATACCTGTGCAAACGGAATGTTTAATCAGAAAAATGTTCTGAAGCTAAATGTAATGTTTTTTTTAAGGGTACAAGGAAACAGACCTGTTGTGCGTCCAGAGGCATAGAGGGATAGCACTGCCTGAATAGCTACGTACATGGCTGGAACATTGAAGGTCTCAAACATAATCTGAAGGCAGGGACAGTAGTGTTTGCAGGTGGAAAGGAGCAAGGGTACTATTCTAATACTGTAATATATTAGAAACTTTATTTAGTTCCTTTTATCTAATGCAGTGTTTTGATTTCTATGAAAATATTGGCTGGTGTGTTCAGTGCAAACTGAGCCTGACCTGGGTCATCTTCTCCCTGTTGGCTTTGGGGTTGAGAGGGGCCTCTGTCAGCAAGGTTGGGTGCTCCTCGGGAGCAACACGGAGCTCATTGTAGAAGGAGTGATGCCAGATCTTTTAAAAATAATAAAAGCAATTACCTCGTGGGCAAAGCAAGTCAGAGTGTCCAGATTATAATTAATCACTTACAAATGGGCTGACAAAAGTTTAATGGATCTATGAAAACATGTAGGTTTCTTACTTGTGACACACAATGCTTATAATGACTGAGATATGGAGTAGTCACAGAGAGCTAAGTGAATAATACCATCTGCTGCATGCATCTGCTAGTCGGTGACAGTATGTGCCTGAAGAATAGTGTTTGACACATTAGTGTGTGGTTGCGTATGTGTTTGAACATGTATGTGTGTGTGTGTGTGTCTTTGTCGTGCACAGTGAGTCATAAGGCAGCACAGCTCTGCCAGGTATAAGTGGTCTATTTGCACACCGAAGAGCAAATAAAAAGTCTAGCGATAAGAACAATTGTGCGTTGATTTCAGCCACATATCTAGCATAAGGCTCACGTGCTATGTGTTACTATTCTGGGGAACTATTTGGTCTCTTGTTCTTGGTTCTGGTTCGTAATGATGCCTAAATTAGCAACGTCTGCTTACTTTTTCCATGTCGTCCCAGTTTGTGATGATACCGTGCTCAATTGGGTATTTGAGGGTCAGGATACCTCTTTTGCTCTGTGCCTCATCACCAACGTAACTGTCTTTCTGCCCCATTCCCACCATCACACCCTGAGAGCAGATGAAAAGGCATCAGAAAAAAAGAGTAATGTTTGCCATTCCACTAAGCTAAATGTCAATAGGTGCAATATGTCAATAAATGTTTCAATAGGTGCATATTTTCAGTGTCCTGTCCCTATGGGGTGTGGTTGAGGAAGGTTCACCTGGTGTCTGGGACGACCCACAATGGAGGGGAACACGGCTCGGGGGGCATCATCCCCGGCGAAGCCTGCCTTACACAGTCCTGAGCCATTATCGCACACCAGAGCAGTGCTTTCTTCGTCGTCACACATGGTTCAGCTCGGATTTCCTTCTTCACTCCAACAGGAGACAATCACTGCAAAGGTACCAGTTAACCAACAACAAATCTTAGTTATTGAATATTAGTTCAGTAATATTACTTATTGAATTTTGAATCTTGAAAAATTGTGTGCATGTGTGTGAGTGTGTGTGTGTGTGTGTGTGTGTGTGTGTGTATCTATCTGTCTGTCTCTGTGTGTGTATATCTGTGTGTACTTGATAATGACCACACCCTAGTCCACAAAATCATGAATGCATGGACTACTATATCAGTTCCAATAGTTGCAAAAGGATAAAATAAGATAAAATAAGGTGCAACTAAAATAGTTGTAGACTAATAGTAAAATATGATAAAAGTAATCCAAAATTACTTTACCAAAATATGATAAAAGTAATCCAAAAAACAAAAATAAGTATTTCTCTATAGAACTCATCCACCGCCCCACTGCTGTGTATGCTGAATCCTGTAGTCCTGTCCTTGATGAATGAATGCTGCACCATGGGAAAAATTCCTAATTTGGAAATAATGGGGAGGCATGTCTGTCTTTGGACAAACTCTCTCTGGCCCTCCCTGTCTACATCAGTTAATGGAGAGAGAGAGAAAGGGGGGGGGTGTTTGAAAGGAAGAGAAAAGCTGGGGAGTCACACTGATGCTTTTGCTCCATTTAAGCAAACCATATTTAGACATAAACCTCACAAATCACGGGGCCTTTAATGCATCTAGCCATCTAGCCTGACAATCTTGTATCCAGCCATCCAATATATAACACACAGCCTGTAAAGTTTATGCAAAACAATATATTTTTTACAAATTTACTAAAACGTTGCATGCATATAGCAGTGTATTATAGATTGGTAACACCATTACAAACAAATCTGCATTGTAATATCCATTCATGATACAAACGCCCTATAGCACTGTTATGGGTAAATCTGCATTCTAACAGTGTTAAGGATAAATCTGCATTATAACACTCAACAATGTGAAGCATTGTAATGCCACTTCTCCAAAGAGTCACATTTTAGCGTTTAGTGTCTCTGTCCTATTCAATATCAGATTGAATGTTTTTCTTTTCATTCAATGCCCCACAATGCTCAAACCAGTATTTTCAGTTTCCATTTCAAAACAACTTAACAGCCTGCACCTGCATAAAACCCCAATTTATCATAAGTTGCAAACAGATGCCAAGTCTACTATCTAAATTCCTTTGCAACAAGTAACACTTCAGGCATGCCGTAGTATGCATCATAAGCATCAGCATGTCTCAGAGGGCATGGAAAAGACAGAGAAAGACAGAGAGATGGAGTGAAAGAAAGTGGGTGGATGCCACTTACCCTGACAGTGCTGGGCCGGGGGGTTTAGCCACTTGGTGATGGTGTGGTCCTGACCAGTGCGTGGAGCTCTTATGTACCTCCAGACTGTGCTTGTCTGCCCCCTCCCACCTCCCAAACATGGAGCCAGGGCCACACGCAGCCCACTGGGTTCACTCTACTACAGCCTTATAGGGATGACTGAGGGAGAACACTCCAATCCGGGCAGCCATCACTCAGGGCATTCCAGCCACTGTCTCTCTCTCGCTCTCTCCCTCTCTTTTTGCTCTGAAAGGACGGAGACCTCATCGTGCAGGAACATAAACACAGAATTGAGGCAAGCCCTCCTAACACGCACACATACATACATGCATACTCAGTAGGCCATGTACAAATGTACTTGAGAATGGTGCATGAATTTGAATTGCATCAAGAAACACAAGTAACATAGGAGAAATGTCTGACAGTATTACAGACATGATCCAAAAGCATGATGGGTATTTAAACAACTCATGCATTGATTAAAACACTGAAATCTACTTGTACTGACAAGTCTTTCAGTATAGTCGCTTGGCCTTATACATGTTCAAGGATTTTTATATCAAGAATATAAAGATACGTTTGAAAAAAATGAAATGATTCATGGTGATGCCTGTCACTTTTCCCACAATGAATCAAAATAAAGTTGAATAATCTACAGTTACAGTGAAGAAACATAATTTAGCTGAATAAAAATGCTTAAATATAGATTGGAATCGAGCCTGACAGAAGCTAAGTGAAAAAGTAATACATATTATGATAACTATATGGCTGTTGTTCTTCTTGTCTTGTCTGAGTAAGAATAGTTGAAGTGACTAAGATGTCTCATCCCTTCTGTCCATGCAAGCTTAATAATTATTACTTAGTGCATTACAGGGTTCTGTCACTACACATTGACGCAGTATGTATTTAGATTTCATGACCTGTAACTGACAGAATATGTGCTGTGTGTGGAGGAAGTGAGCTCTTTCTTGAAAAGCCTGGTTGGTCTGCATCTGGTTCTCTGATCTGCAGCTACAGTGAAGCTGATTCCACCTTGTTTGCTATCAGGCTTGCCACGTGATGTTCCTGCTCAACTATTTAATGGAAAATTGTGAGGAATGTACAAGATTAACTATCGGTGACCAAAAAAGAAAACAACTGCAGGACTGTAATTAATGGGAGAATTATACACATTATTATGAAATTAGAATGCACACTATGTACTTTTACGACAGTATATAACTATTATTATATGTCATTGTACACATGAAGTGCCAATAAATAAATAAAGTAATGAAAATAAATGAATGAATGAATAAATAAATAAATAAATAAATGTACATACATACATACATACTAGTCTATACTACTATACGCCTATTGGTCTTAGCCTTTTACTTTAGGTTCATCCTTCACTAAGGGTTGGTAACTCTTTCTTTTTTGGATACATTCCTGTCTACAGATCGTCAAGTTAAGGATCTGTTTCTCATGTAAACACTTTACTAGCATGTGTCTGCCTTTTTTTTAGCTTCACACTCAGTGGTTCATAGTGAAATGCTACAGTTTTCTCCTCCCTGTTAGCTGCCTTTAATGCAGCACCAAAAAAGGAGCTGTTCAGTAAATAAGGCAAGACTTGGCAGCCTGCTCCTCTCTCAGGCATGTAAGGAAAGAAAAGAACTGTGCGGAAGGAGTGGGTTGAGAAAAAACACAGTCTAGCTTGGAGAATTACAGCATGTGTATATACGGATGAATGCCTATCTGTCTACCTGTAGGTGTAATGCATGCTTTATTTATGCAGGGGAGTAAGGACACAAGGCAAAGGAATGGGAATTATTGAGCCTGATATGAGCATTCTGGGAGGGTAAACCATAAATGAAAGCTTCAGAGCAGGATATCCTTAATAATATTCATATTAGCAGGCACATTTTCATTGCCATGTTTAGATATGCTTTCATCCAAGTTGAGACTTCCTCTCACCATGCCAATGGCCTAGCACACTTACTACATAATAGAAGGACTCTGAAGCAGTGTGCACATTATTGAGCTTGAGCACATGAAGGGCCTGATAATTGCTGAAGAGAGGTTATATCAACTATATTATAGGTTGGAATAAAGAAGTGTAGAAGTGTAGAAGAACTGTAGAAATGAATGAGGTCCATCTAATAAGGATTAAGATCCACTAACATTCTTCACAGCCTGCATAAGAATGTTATTCATAACTGAAAATGCATTAACATGCTGTATCATTACCACCTCTTAAAATGGTGGTAAATTGTGATAAATCATCTTGGAACGTTTAAAATCAAACAGGACCAGCCTCAGTTAATAATCTACCCTCAAGGTCCTGAAAACTTGAATGAGTTCAGTGAATTATTCAACTGCAATGCTTTCACTCTGGTTGAGTAGGAAAGCACTTCATCAGAACCAGAAGCAGCAGTGTGGAGTAATGTTTGCTACTGGGCGGTGGATGAACTTATGCTCTTTTGGCATGTGCTTTGACCGAAAATGGCAAGGCAGCTGTTCTCTTAAAGGACTCCTTGAGTCAGCATCTCATTGGACGCTTAGGATTAACATGATTCAACTTAGAATAAGCATGAGAATGCCTTAGTGCAATGCCTGAATACTTTTGTCTTTTTC
>JAOTRJ010000055.1:15823592-15834011 GCA_028564905.1 Leptodoras praelongus
GTCTTAAGATTTTGATCAGGAGTGTGTGTGTATATATATATATATATATATATATATATATATTTATTAACACATGTGTGTATATATGTGTCAAATTAATGATTTAACATCTTAAAGAATTGACAGTGATTAAAAAAATTAAGGCACTAAAAACTTTTAGTTTTTAGAAATGTAAAACTTTTCATTTTTGACCACTATGTTACACATTTTATACTGCATTCCGATCACTAAGCTGTGTCCCTGGTCCCTACGCACTGCACAGGGTACAGAATTTCAAGGGCTCTTCACAGGGAACTCGGTCACTAAAATAGCTCTATTTGGATGACCGAAAATAGCTGCAACTTGGCTGTATTTAGCAGGATAAATAAAAACACTGCTCAGACTCATTTTGTATGCTATAGGCACTTTTGAAATGTTCAGTGTTAGGATCTCCTAGCTCATTAGCTATCATAAACATTGCTAAATATTAAAAGGAACAGTGGAGAATTAAGTTGTACCTCTTTTTGGGTTGCTATATTTTTGTACGTTACATCAGCTTAATGTCGACTAAGGCAATGGCTCGACATAACACGTACGCAAAGGCCTATGTACTTTTCAAATATATTATTATTACTTTTTACATTATTTTTTCCTTTACTTGAGCTTTGGAATTCTCATTGTAAACTATTGTTATGCTGTTACTCTGTGCCTGCTAATTACAATTAATAAAAAAAAATAAGCAAACTGCTTCCCATTGTGGGGGCAGGTCTCTGAGGTAAAATCGAATCAGCCAATCACATAGCAGCAGCACAACAGAACTTCTGGTGAAGTGATATACCCATGTTCCCCAGCTCCCTACACATTTCAATTTAATCAAATAAAATCAAGTGAATAATGAGGCAACATTCAACAGTCATTTCTCTTAAAATAAATCAGCGATAAATAGCGATTTTTTTTTTTAAATAAGCTCTAATATATATAATATATAGATCATTTGTTTTGAATTCACTTAAAAAAAAATTTTTTTTATTACTTAAGAAAATTGTGTTAAAGCATAAAGCAACACTGACCGGAGGTGAAGATATGTCGAGAGGGGAAGAGATTTGCGTCTTAAACAGCTTGCGTTTTGATCTCTTGGGTTTGTTGCCCATCTTGGTGTTGTTTTCTGGTTCTGGAGATTTTAAAGCTACCTTTGCCATGATCTTTTTAGCTGTGAAGAAGGATGATCAGCACATGTTAAGATATGAGCAACTGCTCAGTACTGTCAGTGGAGCCTACAAACAGCCAGCACTAACCTTGGCTTCCTAGGAGGGTTGGAGAGCTTTGGATGAAGTCACCAATCTTCTGCAGGGTTCCGTCTTTCTTGCCTTTCAGGATAGCAGGAGAATCTTTTTGCTTCAACTGACTGGCCTTTTTACCGAGCACCATGGGGGACTTATGGGGAAGAAGAATTGATACATGGATGACTTGTGAATGAAGCTGTGAGATAGTTTGGACCCAATACTGATCCAACTTCTCAATATTAGCCAATTAGTGATAACATCAGATCAATGCATTTCTACGTATTTGCATTAAAAAAAAACAATGTTTTTAGTTTTATAGCAGGTATTTTAATTTCAGGTATTAACTCAAATTCACTCAAACCTTTTAAAGGAAAAATCCACACTGAGCCATATTAGACAGGTTTATATTAAAATATTTGCTGTGTTTAATGATGCTGGTGCTAATTTGTTAAGAAGTAATTCATCTGCCACTGTTTATATGGTGATCAATAGGAGGATCTCAATCATGAGAGATAACATATGTCATTAACATTATTAGAATTAATGTTAATAACAATATATTAATAACAAATCTGACAAAGAAATAGAACTTTGTAGCAAGTTAGGGGCAAGATGGCTGATTAACCAGTTATGAGATGATGGACATGATTTCAATGGCAAAATTAGCATGAAAGTTTTGGAATCTGATCCATTTGAGCAGCATATACAGAGATGGAAATGAGAGAGCTGCACAGCCTAAAGGATTAAAGCACTGCTACACCAGTCTCTTGCAAACAGAGATGAAAAAAGCTTTCAGCATTGAGTGATGTAGGAAGCTGCTAACCTGCATGTTTCTGGTTTGTGCTTTGCTTATGTATATGTGCTAACTGGAATAACAAGGAACAATAAGTACAAGGAATATTTAGCACATATATACCTCTACTTGTATATTAACCCTGGTGTTTCCTCGAAGTCGCATGTTCTTCCTGTTCTCAGACTCCACCGAGTTCTAGTGAACAGAATAACAGAGACGCCACCGCGAGTTAAAAAACAGCATGCAACAATAAACGACTAAAAGCAAGTAATGAATACAAGAAAGAATTATACATTTATAAGGAAAGCACATTTTCTTAACCCTCTGTGCATCGACACAGACCTCTATCTCAGTGCTCTTCCTCTTCCTGGCTGTGCGTTTGATTTTGACCGTGACCGACTCGTCGTCTCCTGGCCTGCGGATGTTCAGGCGGTCGGGTTTGAGTGGGGTGAAACTGATCTCCAGCTCGGGTTTGGGGAAGCGCTGGTCTTTCTCGCTCTCAGTGGAGAGCACTGATAACTCGTGTGCTGATGTCTGCTGAAAAATACATCACACAGGGACTTTATCCAAATAATTCCATCACTCTGAGGACCAACAGATCCAGCACTGCAGGTGTCAGAGTGGATCTTAGAAAAGGACTGATCTGGGATCAGAGCCACAAAATATTTTTGCAGATGAAAGTTTCACATAATCCTGTCAGTGTGTTCAGTCTGCCAGGTTCCACAGAGGAACATCTAGGGTTAGATTTACATATTGCATTAACAAGAATAAAAAAATGAGAACAGTCACTGAACCCAGATGCTTTCTAACCAAATCATGTTGCATTGCAAAGAAGATTTAAGAAGGACAATCAGAAAATAATAATAATTCAGCCTTGTTGACTAAAGGATGAGCAAAACAAAGCCAGACAATGAATATTATATAAGTTTAAGAAGTTATATTCTTGCCAAAGCACAACTATCTCTCTTGCTAATAAAGTTAGTAACCAGTGTCATTGGTTGCTTATAAACAATATGGATATTGGCAGTTCAGGGGATTATTTCTCAATTATTACTTAATTAGAAATGTAGCTTGACTACAGAGGCATACACTGAATAAAAAAAATACACAGTGTATTTCAAGCCTGTTACACCTACTGTCATAAGTCCTGATGTTTTTACTATTTTTTGTTCCACCTGGTGTGAATGATGAGGTCCAGACTCAGTCACACTCTTTCTCTGACAGCTCTCCTTCAGCTTCATAAGCTCTGGGAAAAATAAAATTCAGATAAAATTCAGTTATATGAATTTTATAAACAAACAAACAAACAAACAAAAAAAACAAACAAACAAAAAAAAAAACACAGAACATTTTGACATGACATAATCCTGTCACCTCCACGCAACGATCCGATCTCATCGAGTCTAGCCTCCAGGAGTTGTTTTTGTTCCATCCGTGACCTCTTTTCATCTGACAGAGTGACACGCAATTCCTCAATGAGCCGTTCCTTGGCCAGAAGCTCTGCAAGCATAAATCAAATGCCAGCTTTAGTTTTCTTTATTTTTTTTAATATACTAAGTATTCAGTGTTATACCTTAAGATTAGGAGGTTTAAATTAACACCAGACTACCAGACACCATTTCTGAACATGCACAGTGCTATAAAAGGCAAGTAAAGATTACCCTGATACGTTTCACGGTCCTGCTCTGATTGAGCTTTGCTGGCTTGGTCCTGTCAAAGATGAGACAAAAAAACCCCAAATATGTAAACATTAATAAATACTGGATAAAATCTCTAAACTAGTGAGATTACAGAAAGCTGCTCACAGTCTTCAGTTGTTCAATAATCTTCTCTTTATTGGCGACAGCACTCAGAGCTTGATCCTTGGCTTTCTGCGAGTCACACAGCTTCTGTCGCAGTGTTCTGACTTGTTCAGACAAGGACGCGATCTTGCAGAGAAAACAATGATTTTATTTAAGTTTTAATAACTTAAGACATTCTGATAATCTGATGTGCCTCAAGGTACACAGACTAACCTCTTTTCGCATCTGCTCAGTTTCAGCATTGCTCTCAGTCAGATTAGAAAGTAGATCAGAGATGCGTTTCTCCTTCTGTTCCAGATCAAGTCTTAACCTCTTAATCGTGTCCAGTCCGTCACTCACCTGTTTCTTAGATCTGTCAGGGGGAAAAAAAAGACAATCAATACTGCAGAACTGGCACTATTACTTGTGATAATTGTAGTTCAGCTGTAAATATTTAAGAGGTCTGTAACATTATGTGACCAAAAGTATATGGACACCTCATGCTGTATGTGCTTGTTAAACATCCCGTTCTAGCTTTTGTCGCCCTTTTGCAGTTATAACAACCTCACTCTTCTGGTAAGGCTTTCCACTAGATTTTGAAGTGTGACTGGCAATTTGTTCATTCAGCCACAAGAGCATTAGTCAGGCTCGATATGTGGGGCATGGCCGACATTCCAGTACATCTCAAAGGTGCTCAGTGGGGTTCAGGTTCTTTCACACCAGCCTTGCCAAACAATGTCTTCATGGATCTCACTTGGACATGTTGGAACATGTTTGGGGCCCTCAGTTCTGGTAAAGATGATCTCTTAATGCTATAGCAAACAAAAACATTCTAGACAACTGTGAGCTTCAAACTGTGTGACATTTTAAGGAAGACCCTCATATGGGTGTGAGGATCAGCAGTCCACATACTTTTGGTCATACAGTGTATTCAAAAAGGAAATCTAGTATTACCATGGTAACCATTCTATAATGCATATTCAGAAATAAAAGCAGGCTCAAACACAGAAATCCAAGTTTCACTGGTCCAAATCATGGAAGGTCAGCATTCCACATGATCAGAAAAACACACTGTGCTGCTTTAAGATGTAAAACGGTATTGCCATGAACAGTATAAACATAACTATATTTATCCATTATCCATTTAGGCATGTATAACAAATCAGGAATAAACAGTTCAAGTAGGTTCTGTTGGTACAAATGTTTAACAGGTACAAAACGTCATACAGCTAGAAGCTTTGGTACTAGACTGGATTGCAAATTCTAGTGCCAAAGGTTCCAGCCCTTTGTTCACTGGTGGAAATGTGGCAGCAACTTACTGTAATAATTCCTGAGCCTTATCTTCCAGTTCTGCATTCTTATGCACAAGTTTATCTTCCACTTCCTTTCTCCTTTCTTTTAGAGAGCTCTCTACACATCTCTCTCTCTCCTCAGCCTGGTCCAGTTTGTTCTGGGTCTGCAGAAGTCTCCGTTCCAGATCTGCACAGTGAGCCTCTTTCTCACCAAGTTTTTTCTCCATCTCACCAACTCTCTTGGAGCTGTGTGTAACGACCTGTTGTTGCTCCTCCAGGACTGCCAACTGCTGTCTTACACCTTGTAGCTCCGTCTCCAGTTCAGAGTAACTCCTCTTCAACTTCTTCACAATCAGCCTCTCGGCTTCATAGCGGCCGAGCAGGTGTTGATTCTCTTCTCTCTGAACACCTCGCTCTTGCTCAAGCTGACTGCACAAGGTCTGTTTCTGGCACATTTCCTCTCTTATCTGACTGACTTCCTGCTCCAGGGCTGTGATCCTCTTAGTTTTCTCCTGGGAGGTGGCCATCATTGTCTCACATTCTTTGCGGAGAGCTGCAATGGTCTCTTGGAAGACACACTTGTTTGTTTGTCCTTCAGAAAGCTCCTGGGAACTGAGCTTCTGGCGCAACTTCTCGGTCTCCAGCTTCAGGGATTTGATCATCTGAGATTGCCCAGTAGTCTCTTCTTCATGCTTTTTCAGAAGAGTCTGGGTGTTCTGGAGCTCCTCAGATAGCTTGACTGCCTCCATTTTCTTAGTGCTTAATTCTGTTTCCATTGCAATGAGCTTGGACTTCATGTCATTGGTTGCTTGCTGGAAATCACTGAGCTCACTGGCAAGTGCTCTGTTCTCATTTGATAGTTTGGTGGTTGTTGCTTTTTCTGTTTCAAGTAACGAGAAAGCAGCTTCACATGCATGAGCTTCTTTTTTTAGATCTTCATCGAGATCCTTCAGCTGCTGTCCAAGGGAATGCAGTTCGCACTTGAGCTCAGTCAAGAAGTCATTTTTCTTTTTTAAAGTTTCTTCAAGCTGCTGAATTTCTTGGTCTTTTGTCTTCTCTTCACCGTCATTGAAGCTACACTTGCAATTATTTCTATAGTGTAAGATTTCTTCTTTAATGGTGTTGATATAGGCCCTCTGAAGAAGAAAGCCAGAGCAATTTAATCAGCTGTGAAAGTTTAATACTTTCAATATTAATAAGGTCACTTTTATAATAAGCTCTGTAAGGCAATACTGGACACTGAGACTTACATCTTCATTAGCTGCTTCAACATTTTGATCCAAAGCAGTCTGAAGCTTGGAGATCATTTCATCTTTTTCTTGGCAAATTTCCATAAGTTGCTGATTCCTCACTTTCTGATTTTCATAATTCTGTTGGACCAAAATATAAAGATACTTTAATATCTGTAAATATGCTAAAAGTATAGAACAACGACTGCTGTGAATGAAACCTACCTTGTTAGCCTCCAGCAGCTGGTCACTGGAATTTTGTAAACAAACCTGTACTTCTTCCATTTCTGTAAAGAAATTGGCGACACAGTTAGAGGGACAGAGGACTGATATCTGCCATGTTAAATAACACATGAATGAGTATACTCACCTGTAGTTTTGAGATCCAGGAGCTGACGGTTTTTAAGAAGCTCTTCTGCCATCTCATCCAGCTGTGTCCTCAGTTTGCTGACAGCCGTGGGAGAATGACTCCTGCTCTCCAGACACGGCTGTGCTGCCTTGGCATCTCTCTGCATCTTAGCCAGGTCATTTTCCATCTCTTCAATCATCCCATCCATGAATGCCAGTCTAGTGTCCTGAACACCAGAAATACCTACTTCATACTGTTTTCAAGCCTGCTTAAAATTGAAATTATGCAAAACAGAGTTTGTGTACTTAAAAACACCCAGAATAAAAATGCATCTTATACCTTAGTTCCATCCTCAGCAGAATTCATGGCTGCTGTCTCTGTACCATTTTCGTTAACTAAATTCTTAAGTATTTCCAATCTCCTCTCTGCTCTTTCTTCAGCTATTTCCTTCTCTCTCTGTAGACGTTCACTAGAAAGACAAAAACTCCTTAAGCTTTGACTCTGGTTAATAAACTTCTATGATGTAAAATGCAACCACTGGCTTACTTGTAATCTTTTTCCATATTGGAAAACAGCTCCATGAACTCATTTGTAACTTCTTCCCGGATTCGAGATTCCATGGCCAGTTTTTCAGATTGCTCCTTAGAGAGTTCTTCTGTAAGCTCTTTAATCTTCTGCTGTAGCTGAAATGAGCACAGAAAGGAAGATGGTGCATCAGTGAGGCATGAGGTAAAGTGCAGGCATTAAACAGCAGTTATCCTGGATGCGAATAAATTCAGCTTCGGCTCATTCATGGAGTCATGTCTATCTGGAAAACTCAACATGAAGGAATTGTTTACCGTTCTGCCAGGGTAAGAAACTTCTTTTCAGTACTCATAAACAGCAAAGTAGGAACAGCTCAGGAAACACACACGCACTGCCCGTAATCACTTGATTTAGCGCTCTACCCTGGCCGCTAATTTAAACATCAGAGCTAGTGAGGCAGCGAAATTTTATAGTAATGTTTTTGAACAATCACACCTATAAATACATGCCCAAAGCAGCACAGGACTGTTAAACCTAATCACTAGCAAGCTAGTGCAAGCGTTTTAATCCAATAGGTAAGCAGAGGTACTTCCTTGACCTGATTAGTAGGACGTCCACATAATTGTTTTTTCTCCTGTTTACAGAGCCTGGGAAGCCAAAGAGGCTGGCAGAATGAGAGGACAACAATATCAGAGACAACATACCTCACCCAGCTCTTGATCATCTGCAGCTTCCAGCACTGTATTTTCCACCATGCTCTCCTCACCACTTTCCTCTTCTTCCTCCTCCTCCTCCTCATCTACCTCCATTTCTTCATCGTCCTCATCCTCTTCAACGTCTTCCAAGCTTGTCTCCCACCCAATCAAGGTGCTTCTCCTGGTCCACTCTCTCTTGTCCACATTGTTGATCATCATGGAGACTTCTCTGGCAGATTTCTTAGGCACAACACTTAAGACTGGTTTGGGGTTCAAGACCATTACCTACACAGTGGATATACAAAATCAAGTATTCTGATTTTAGCATTTTCTTGTTGTCTGTAATACAATATTCTCGTTAACAAGTTAGTCTCGCATAACGGCTCACAAGGGTTTCCCCGGCTGATTTCCAAAATGATGAACTTGATCTTTCATCATACGTAAGAGAAAGCTCAGACTTCTGCCAGATTAAAACCTATAAATAAGTCACCACGTAGTCAGTGAATGGTGGCATACCCTGAAAGTTTCTAATTTGTTAATTTTTGGATGCCTTCAAACAATATTAATTAACTGTATAACATTTAGTTCTGAACTATATTAGATGCCAAAGACCTTTCATGTTCATGTTTCATTATTTTCCTGTCACTCTATAGACACTCAGTAAGAAGTTACAGTGAGAAGGAAGCAGGAGAGCAGAAACATGAGCGTGACTGACCTTCTGAGCCACTGCTGAGAATTTGAGGACGTTCAACGTCTCATCATACATGGAAGCACACTGGTTGACGTTCACGATCATGCAGGCTTTTCCACGGCCGCAGAAGAAGCCCTGCAGGTAGTGAGTGAGTTTGCTCTCTCTGAATGGGATATGCTGCTGGAACCTACCAGGAGCAAACACAGTTTAAACAGATTTGTCAGAACGCAATTCAAATTCTTCAACCAAATATCCTTCTTTGTCATTTCTAATATGGATTTGAGAACTGGGAGATGCCAGACTCACTTCGACTGTGTCTGACTCAGTCGCAAGGCATTTATGCATTTTCCTAAAGTTAACAGCGACGTGTTAATGTTCCCAGCTTCTTTTAAGCGGTCTCCTCTGTTCTGGGTTTTTGCACATCGTTCTGATCCGGCCAGATCACACAGGGACAACCTGGATGAATTAAAGGATCATCAACAAGATGAAATTTACCAAAGACATAGTTGTATTGAGACTATTATAAGTTCACTAACAGCCAGATAATAACTGAACAGAAACAGGCTCTAGATTGCTTGGAGTACAAATAATGATCATTCTCACTCGCTTATCGTCTGGACTCGAGGAACTCCCATGTCTTCAATTCTCAGGATTCGGATGGAGAAAATACTATGGCTGAAAAGAGCACAGGTTTGAGTAATACATTATAGAGTTCTATAAAAATCAATGTCTACAAGTGGGGCAGGGGAGGCTCAGTGGTTAAGATGTTGGCCTACTGACCAGAAGGTCATGAGTTCAAATCCCACAACGGCCAAGCTGCCACTGCTGGGCCCCTGAGCAAGGCCCTTAACCCTCAACTGCTCAGTTGTATAAATGAGATAAATGTAAGTCACTCTGGATAAGGGTGTCTACCACGTGCAATAAATGTAAAGTAATGTGAGTGCACACTGAAGCTGAAAATGGCAGTATAGTAAGAAGTATTAATAAAAAATAATAAAAAGAATCAAGTACCTTCTGCTTGAAACACTGTTGAGCTTTGTCGAAGAGAAGCTCTGGTTTTTCCTTCCAATCTTTAGAACTTTGTAGGCTTCCTCTGGGCTGTTTACCTGGACCCAAGTCAGATCTATGAAAACATTTCATCATGATGTTAATTATCCAGCTGGTAAGCAAATGAATTGCATAAGAGCACAATGTTTTATATATCAGTTTGAAAAACAGAAGACGACTACCACGACTTGTTACCTTTGACAAAAGTATTTCCTTTGACATCTTGACACAGTCGTAGAACGCTCCTCCTGTGGGAGGTGTTTGGGGCAAAGTCGAGCAGGTCATGGATGTTTTCGTTGTAGATCTCACAGAAGGAGACCCACACCGAGAACTTCACATAGGAATCTTCCTCCAAACAAAGACTGTCTTCATCTAACTCCCCATAGCTCGAACCTGAAGCCGGGAAGATTGTGAATGGTCAAAAACAATTGTATTAAATAAACACTACACGTCATTATTCAACACATTTACATCTTGTATGACAAAAATGTTCACATAGGTTTCTATTTCTTTAATGGATCTTTTTTTTAGTAGTGTTGCTGCTGTTAATGAATACTTGAATCTTTTCAAGCAAAAGGTCGTTCGTGGAAGGAAAAAAACATTATGTACATAAATCAGTCTCTAGAAAGTCCTGTATTTCACCAAGTATGAAGTTGCACATATGGAAAGTCCCTTTGGTTGCCCATCACTATGGGGAAAACCAGGGCTTTCAATACAAAACAGAAGGCTTCTGATTTGTATAAATCAGATAATAT